>OOFC01020918.1:0-28834 GCA_900323345.1 Pseudochromis fuscus
TGGGTGTACCACTCTAAAATTCCCTAAGAAACACATCCTGTCCAGACTGAGACTAGCCAAAGAAAACTGCAAGAAGCCCGCTGACTAGCTTGACAGGGACCAGTATGACTGAAGCTGAGACATAAAATGTCGACAATTTTATACAATCTGAGCGCAGCCACAGAGCAGGCCTATAATGGACTGGATCCTATGAAATGTATTGTTACTGAAAGTCAAACAGGCAGAAACTGGTTTAAAGTCAGGCAACATGCACCTGAATGTAATTTAATCCACTATTTGTCAGAACAGTCCTTTAAGAGAGAGTGAAGTTGTTTAATTGTTTTCTTAAAGCCTAATGTTGTTTTTTTAGCTTTTTGCAGATATAATATTTTTAATGCTGTTTGGAAATCACTTTAATGCTGTGAATTTTTCGGCAGCGTCTGGTTTAGACACAAGGATACCAGCACATTTCAGACCTTGCTGTGTTCTACTTTGTTTGCCTAAACCTTGTTTCTTGTCTTATGTGGGCCTGTCCAATACTTTGACACTGCATATAAGGGCTACACAGAAAAACTTGACTTGAGAGGAAACATATCACAGGAAACGAAAATATTTTTCGTAAACCTACTGATTGGTGACAACTTGTACCATCGATTACGTATAATGACTTTATTTATGTTGCATCTATTTAAACACGAGTTGTTTTACAAAGACATACGCTAAAGGAAAAGACTAATTATATAAACAAAGTTGAAAGCACTCGGAGAGGTCACATAGCCAAGGCATAATCTAGCTGTATTGATGCTATAGATTGAACACTGCTGCCCTCTTGTGGTGAAATGGCAAAATCTTGTTAAAACATTATAACAGATGGATTTTCTACAGTTTTTTTCAGACAGGAAATTTTGTTTCTTGGGTAATACTCTATTTCTAAATAACCCTTTGAGATCAGTAGTTTTTCAATAACATTGCTAACAGGTTAGCAGACAGACAAACGATGGCAAACTATAACCTTCTTGGTGGAGCTAATAACCCCTCTGCATTAAGGCTTCTAAAGGATTAACATGGTGGAGATGTAATCAATAGTAACCAGTATCCAGTGAAAGGATGCTACAATGGTGTTAGTAAATCAGATTTAGTGAGTGGTCTCAGTGCAGCTTGGATATGTGGTATTGGGATACAATAAGTTACAGTAATCTAACTCGGATGTGTCAATGAAAGCATAGATAATAGTTTCCAAGTTCTTTGCAGGCAGATTTTTGATTTTGAAGGTGTAACAATGAACAGCAGACATGATCTGCCCGTTCCTGGGGATTTTTGAAGTGTTTGAATGTTGGCTGATTTGAAAATAATTCAGGGTCTTGATCAGAAAAGAGAGAGGAATTGAAAACGACTTGGAGAAACTGAACGAAATATTACTTTGATGAAGTCAGTGTGAAGGACTATCAAGTGAAGATGAGGTTTTTAGATTTGAAAAAATTTACAACTCAAAAGTACAAACCTCCACCAAGAAAAAAATCCCTGTCTGATCCGCACGAAATTTTCTCCGATTGTAGATTGGAGAAAATTTCCTGCATGTGTGTGTAGATTGTCAACAATTAAGATGCGACCAGTTATGAAGAGCTGAAACATTTCACTGTTTTCAGTTTGTACCTGCTGCTTCCTTCTTCCTCTCTAGATCAGAGACAATGGTGTTTTCCTGCTCCCACCATTCACCCATTACAATTAATTGGGGTTTTAGGGATCCCATCCTCAGATCTTTGCCAATCCTTTTTTTCCTTGGGTAATACCCAATCTCTCTAAAAATAATTATCGTGATCTGTTCTGTAGTTTGACTGAAAGCTGCCTACAGGGAAAAAAAAGGAAAAATGTGCTTGAGTATGTTTATCACTACAAACAGCCAGTTCTGTCTTTGACTCGTGACTTGAAACCCTGATCTTTTATGTCCAGGAAGCACATCAGTCAAATTCTCAAACTCTAGTCATGTTCATATCAAGATCTGACCCAAGACACTGCATCCAGCCCATAGACTGTATATAGAAATGAATAAAGCAATCAGGTCTCAAAAATAAAGTACAATACTCCTGACGGCCAGTAGATGCTGTCTCCATAAAACTGTGTCTCCATTTGACTTCAATCATGAAATATTCACAAGTCCTTCTGATGTCATTAGCTAAAGTTAATACTTCTCAGTGATCTGGTGTATCTGAAAAAAAAAAATCATGAAGTTGATATTAGGCTTCAAAAAGAGGAATATTTACAGGTGTGGTTAGTTTGATTGACAGCTCTGTTCTCCCATAAGACCAGCACTGAACTCCAGTCCCATACATACTGGGCAATGTCCTCGGGTTCAAGGGTCAGACCCGCCTCCTCACTCCTCCCTTCATATCCAAACATAGTCACTTCTGGCTCCAAACAACAAACACGACGATGTTCAAATGCTGAACACCAACCGGTGGCATCACGTCAGCTTTGTCTGTTCTATATACAGTCTATGCTCCAACTGATCCCAAATATGGCAGCCAATGTGTGAACCAGATAGTGGCTTTGTTTTGTTTTTTTACCTTGTGATCATTGTGCTTATGTTGAGTGTGTTTTAAAGCTGTGGAAACTTTGCAGTGGGAGAAATGTGCAGATTGGTCCGAACAATACGCAGAAAACTAAAGGATCGCTGATAATAACACTCAGGACAGTGTGTGCTTTGGAGAATATAAAGTCCACTGTCAAAGGGGTTCAGTCCAGCTCTACGGTGACAAATGACCACAGCGACAAGCAATAAATGTCTGAAAGTGTCATGCAGCCGTCTGGGAATATGCCCGACAGTATCCTTGTGTCTAGACTCGATCCAACATCTTTCCTAAACCTTCACGCCAGGTGAGCGGTCATCTTTACTTGATTGTGTGGAGCATCACTGGACTTTGAATTTACCTGGCCTGGAGGTTATGGATCATCTACACATGATTACCTTGCACATTATTTATTGAAATGTGTGTGAAAGAATTTTTGGTTTTTTTTTAATGTTGTTGTTGTTCCAGAGCTCCAGAGATATAAGTGCGTTTAATTAGCAACAACTGAATAGTGGAATTTCTCCAGATGTGTCGGCTAACAGCAGATGTTCAACACCACAGACGGCCACTTGTTTCCAGTGAGCATAGAAACTCCCCAGTGATGCTACAGCTATGGTGTCACCCAGATGACAGCACTGTGGTCTTCATATTATAGATTACATAGATGATATATTGCTTACTTTAATTTATTCTGCTGTATGTGATTAATACATAAAATCAAGCAATATTCCAGGACACTTCTTTTCTCACCCACCTCCCCATTAGCAGTTTTGATAGTAAGTGGTGGTGTATTGATGTGATCACTTCAGCTCCTTCCTGCCTTTCACTCTGCTTAGTGCCATTAGCAGATACATCAGCAGGGGAGACTCACAGTGGACGGAGGGGGCTTTCTCTTCTCCTTTGGGTGGGTCAAAGGTCATCGGTGTTGGAGTTTTATGGAGGTGCTCTTACGGTGGGGCTGTGCAGAGACAGTAATGGTCTCTGTTTATTGTTCATACCCGAGTGTGTGGCTGACCAAAATACATTAAAAGGTTAAGTAGCAAATATACTTTTTTTTTTATTTTTTTTTTTTTAGGTGGAGATTTTTTGTGTGTGTTTTTAGAAAACTTCACACTGCACTGTCTGTTTTAGTTCCCTCACAACACGCTATGATTTTTTTTGTGTTTTAACCCAGGGTTGTCACATGAAGCCATTGTTTTTTTTGTTTTTATTCCTCCGTGTGCTTTTACAGCTTGTATGACATGTGAAAAAGTGATTGTGTGCGCATGCATGTTTTTTCTATGCCGAGGTGTAATAAAATCTGTTCAGCACAAGCTCTTTGCACACATCCACACCGACATGCTGCGCCGCCGCCTGTTCAAAAGAAGTAAAGCTGCCCTCATTTGTACAACCTAATGACATTTGTGAACTGAAAGGCAAATGGATGCTTTGATGAAAGCAGTGCTATCAAATGATTAAAGGACTATTTGCTTATATTTTGATTGTGAGTTTTTTCCCCTTGATGACACATTTTTTGAAACTGTTCACCTTTTTCCAAAACAAAAAAAAATGTCATTCATCTGTTTAACAAACTATGATGAAATCAATCTCTAGTGTTATCTGAGATGCTTCTAAAATCAGATATGTCTTCTGAAATCTCTAGATACTGATTTCAGAAGACACCATCCAGAGACATTCAAATCAGTACTATACAACACCTTTGCAATGCTAATTTACTGTATGAACAGAGTAGAAATTGTTTAATTCCATTTTTTTAAGCTTTTGAAAAATGTTACTTTATACAAAAAATAAACAATTCCATTATTGTAATTGGGAAAAGCAGTTTATTGCACATCTGTGTGTAGTTGCTGACCACAACCAGCAGGTGGCTACATTTAAGACAGATAGATAGATAGATAGATAGATAGATAGATAGATAGATAGATAGATAACAGGTCATCCATTACTGTGCAGCTGTATACGCCACAGTGAGACGACAAGTTCCAAATATATTTACAGTCTGTTGATGGACAACAGTAAAACCACAATCAGTACATCATTACACTACATTGCATTTTATCTTAAATTTTTTGTCTTAAATCGCATATTACATTATTTTATCTTAAATTTATTAGATTATTTCATACGTAAAGAATCTATCCATGTAGTACTGTAAATTCTCCTTCGTGGGACAAACAAAGGATTATGTTATTTTATCTTATCTTATCTTATCTTATCTTATCTCCCCTGAAATTGTTGGCGATAGATGTAACAGTGGCACGATTCTTTGGGTTTGGGTTCACCTTCAGTCTTCCCATGTTCATTATCACTACAAGTTGCATCAGAAACCTTTTGTCTTTGTTGTCGTCCTGGTCCTGCTTTATCGTCACCTCCTCTCTGATGGTGTTCAGCCTCTGCACGGTCAGCATCCGATGATCCAGAGCACATGCAAACAAATGGCCTCATTTATAGACATCCTGTTTCTCTAATGTAGCAGCTTTGAGTTTATACCTGCAGGAAAGGTGGTATTTGATATCAGATATTAATAACTTGAGTGCATTGTACTGATTTAGTCAAATAAATGTATAGTTTTTCTTTTGGACACAAAAAAAAGACTTTTACACAGAAATGTGTGAAAAGGTGAAAAATGTTTGTGAGTAGTGTGTGTACCATTTAGAAAATTAAACTTGTTTTTCAAGTGTGATAATATTGATTATATTTTTTTAATAATTCAGTGAACATTTACTCTGTAATATGTCTAAAATTATGAAAAATACCCACTTTTCACCTTTACTAATGTTGTTTACTTTGGGACCATACACCACTGGAGGTCCTGACTTCTACATATCTGCATGTAAAATGTTTTTTTAAAAGTCCATAGGAATTACATGACTTAGAGGACGTTGTTGATGGTTTGGTGTTAATAATTAAATGCACTGCTGAATCTGCCTGTTGTCACAGTCAGCCACACTTCTCATTTTCCAGCTTTGTTGCTGCCCAGCTACTGCTCAACTTTTTGCTCATATTTATATACATATTATATGCAAAATAAAGTGTATTCAGGCAGAAGTGGACAAATGGAGACTCTTTCATCAGACACGACGACCATCAGCAACCCAGCAGACATCTCCGTCATAGTTGGATACTTCTGCTTGGTTATTGGTGTTGGCATCTGGGTAGGTGCACCTGAGAGAGTGTGTGTAAGCAGGAAGAGGTAATGTTTTATTTTTAGAATAAGTGAATTTCTCTGTGTCCATGTTCCAGTCTATGTTTCGGACCAACCGTGGGACAGTTGGAGGATATTTCTTGGCAGGGCGCACTATGACCTGGTGGCCGGTGAGTTCAGTTCACCTACACTAATAAAAATACTGCTGAAGTTGATATTAACTTATTACTTACAGTGTTATTTATCAGCCAATGGCAAAGATATGTTAGAGAGGATGTAAAAACAGCATTGCTATTACATACTTTGTCCACCAGAGACACTTTTATTTTGCTTCTGTGGTGGAAATTTCTTATAACTGTGAATTGCTGTGGGATTAAACACTGAGAAGTACTGGATCACAGTTTCAAGTCTTTATTCTTGCAAGAGAGACAATGAATCAAACACTATTTTCTGGTGTAACTGGGCAAAAATTACATAATCTAATTACATTTTTCCCAATATTTTTTATTTTCCTATCTCACAGATACATTTTCCCCCATTTTGGGAAAATAAATGTAACATTATTTCTTTTGTTATGTAGTTTTTCTTTATAAACCATTAATTAGCTACATCCTTTAATGTTTGTACTACATTTTTAAAAAGTGGAAACATTTTGTTATCAGGCTTAATCAATATTAGAGATTTACCGTATTTTCCGGACTATAAGCCGCTATCGAATTTATTCGAACAGTTTCATGTGGTCCACTCTGACCGGGTCTGATGTGACGACGCTTAATGTATCAGCAGCACGGAGCTTGCTAGCTTGTGAAAAGCTAACGAGCTTCGTGCTGCCGATAGATGAGAAACACCGGTGTTTAAGCTGCAGGGTTCAAAGCGTAGGAAAAAAGTAGGGGCTTATAGTCCGGAAAATACGGTAAGTGTAAAATAAAGTCTATTCAGTATTTCAGACTTTTATATTATCTGAAGAGTTAAGGAAAAAACATTATTTTCTAAAACAAAATGCTTTGAAACAGTTTTGCTTGGTGTGATTATTCTGGTGTGATCGTTCATACTAAACCTTTATCCACTTTAAATGTCAGTGATGATGGGCATCAGCCTGTACCCTGCCACACTATGGTTTATTAATTAATTTAATCTGATACATATTTGAATCTTTATCCAAATTACTTCAAAGATCAGATATTTTGAAATATTCCAATCTGCTATAAGCTGCTATAAAATTTAGTGGGATCAGTAATTGCTATGCTAATTTCAATCTTTGTGTATTTCTAATGTAAATGCGCTTAATTAGATAATACCTTAAGTGTGTTTCCATGTTCTTTGTGCAGGTTGGTGCATCTCTGTTTGCCAGCAACATTGGTAGTGGTCACTTTGTGGGCTTGGCAGGCACCGCGGCGGCTAATGGCATCGCTGTAGGAGGGTTTGAGTGGATTGTAAGTCACATTGTTCATTCTCATTCAAGAGGTGATTGTACTCACAATACTGTAAATGACAGGGGACGACTGCCATCCAGTGCTAACTGCTCTTTCACAGACTCGTCATTGTGTGTTAAAGTAAGAGGAAATGGGACAAAAATACAAGCATAGGTGGATAGTTTGTAAATTGAGAGCCCTTAAAAATCATTAATGAAAAAGTTGTTTTTGTATGCTAGTCCTAATGTCACTACTGGGCTGCCATGGTGATGACATCACATGGGTTCAAGGCTGATTCTCCACCAACAATAGCGAGTAATGTAACAACCAATCAGATAAAACAATTTTTCTCCATTTTTCTGATTGGTTGAAATATTTAACATAGTAGCCTTCATGAAATAGTCCATGATGAGGAAATTCTTCTTCAGGACCGACTTTTGGAGATATCTTTGTTGTATGAGCTTTTTATTTCCAAACATTCCCCTGAATTGTTAGTTTTGATCATAATCTATCCTAAAAACTGTATTGTGACCACGGGTTTTCTGTCTTTAATTTGTCAGGCTCTGTTCATTGTGCTGCTGCTGGGCTGGCTGTTTGTACCCGTCTACCTCACAGCTGGGGTAAGAAGCTCAGTCTGCATGATACCTTTTTTTTCTTCCAGTCCACTGTAAAGTATTGAAACAAGTGTATTATTTTCTACTGTGATGAGATAATGCGTCATATTAGGTGATCACAATGCCACAGTACCTGAAGAAGAGGTTTGGCGGGACCAGGATCAGCCTGTACCTCTCTGTTATCTCTCTGTTCCTGTACATTTTCACCAAGATCTCAGTGAGTCATCCTGTCACAAACACTGGACATATTGTGTATATGTTGTGTATATTTCTGTCTTCATTTCCTGTGTGGTTCTCCCTGCAGGTGGATATGTTCTCAGGAGCTGTGTTTATCCAGCAGGCGTTAGGGTGGAACATCTACGTGGCTGTCATTGCTCTGCTGCTAATCACAGCGTTGTACACTGTGACAGGTATGGATGCGAAATGTGTTTTTGTGTTTTCATTTACTGAACTTGTTTTTTCCATATGCAGCGAATCACTGAGTGAATAGTTCTTCCTCTGTGGCCCTGGAAGGAGGTTACTGAAGTAGCCCTAATGATGTCATAGTGATGTCATCAGGGTTATGTAGGCTTCATTGTGGACCCATACAAATCTGTGCCAAAAATCAAACAAATCAGTGTTTATACATGAGGTTGTAGAGTTTGAAAGCTGAATGTGATTACAGGGTGAGGATGGTTTAATACTAAGCATTCTGTGAAATGTAGGATTAAGAGGTTTTACTATAATTTAAAAAATGGACAAAGCTGGCCTGATGTCACCCAGTGGTTTGTGGACAGTTTGAAGCAAGGAATGACCATATTTGGATATGAATGGAAGAGTGAGGAGGCGGGTCTGCTCAAGTCAGAATGACTTGTGGAAAAAACTTTTCTGCAAGTCCCCAGCTTTATGCAAATAAAATCATCCATCACTGAAGTGTCTCTGTGTGTCACCAGGTGGCCTGGCTGCTCTGATGTACACTGACACAGTTCAGACCTTTGTTATCATTGCTGGGGCCTTTTTCCTCGCAGGTTTCTGTAAGTACACAATTATCATCATGCTCAGTCCTCACTATATTTTACACAGCACCACACAGTTCATGTTTTGTGTCTAAGTCCCCCCCAGCAGCTTTCACAACAGTAAAATGATTAACCAGGGTTTGTAATTATTAATAATTTCAGTGCAGAGGTGCAAATCTCTCCACTTCTAGCTGACTCAACAACAACCACCCCTACAAACTTCTTGATGGAGATTACAAGCAAAGTCCATGAAGGAAGCAGAGAAGATAAAAATGGCAGAAGCAGCCCTCTGAGCAGCCTCCTTTTGGGAATTAGTGATGCATTGAGCAGCTAGTGCTGACTCTGCAGCTGACTCATATCTTCAGTTAGGACAATATGAGGCACTGAGGGTTCTGGACTACTGAGCTGAGTACAATAACAATACAATGCACTTATTTGTACATAAAAGAGACACATTGTTACGTGCTGGTAATAGTAAATACCACCATGCTCCACTTGAAACTCTCCTATTTCTGTGATGTAAACCCTTAGCCTCTCCTTCTCACCTCTAGCATTTATTGAAGTCGGAGGCTTTAGCGATCTATATGCCAAATATGGCTCTGCTACACCGAGTAATTTTACCACCATGGACCCCCAGCACTACAACATCTCCCCTCAGTGCTACGTCCCCAGACAGGACGCCTTCAACCTGCTGAGGGACCCGGTCACGGGGGACCTGCCCTGGCCTGGGCTGTTGCTTGGGGCTACGATATCCAGCACCTGGTACTGGTGTGCAGATCAGGTGAACATCCCCACTGCCCAACAAAACTAAATACAGCAAGTTAACATCAGAGTTTGACTGACTTTTACTGAACATTGTAGGTATCTTATATTAAAGCATCATGTGTTAAAATGTAATGAACAAAAAAGAATAGAATGTAAAAATTATAGACTCTGTAACGAATGGACAAAGCTAACGTGATGTCACCCACTGGCTTGTGGACACGCATTTTGAAATCAGGAGTTTGGCATTTGAATGTCACAATGTTGGCTTTTTGGAGCCAGACATGACCATATTTGGATGTGAAAGGAGGAGTGAGGCGGCAGGTCTGAACCAAGAACATTGTCCAGTGTGTATAAGACATAATGGACCGCCCCACTGAGAAAAATTAACTTTAGCTAATGACATCAGAATAACTTGTGCAAAAATGTAGTGAGTGAATATTTTATCATTGAAATTTTTTTTTTTTTTTTTTAAGTGAAGTCAGTTGGAGCCAGAGTTTTTTGGAGCGAGCCTCTAGTGGCCATCAGGGGCATTTGCATTTCCACATTGTCCTCCTTTTTGAGCTGCAAATAATTACAAGTAGAAGTACAAGTAATTTATGCAGAAACTCAATCCAAACTCTTTATAAAGTGATTTCTTCTATATAATTTTATTCTCTATGTCCACCACTGTGTGTTTCTCTAGGTGATCGTCCAGCGATGCCTCGCAGCTCGCAGTCTCACCCACGTGAAGGCCGGCTGCATCCTGTGTGGTTACCTCAAACTGCTGCCCATGTACCTCATGGTGTTCCCTGGCATGATCAGCAGGGTGCTCTACCCAGGTCTGTGGTGTTACACTGGTTTGGATCAAACCCTGTTTAAACAAGGCTGACAATAATAACAAAAGAAATATCAGAGAGTAAGATACAAACATCCACTGAGGCTGGTTGGTTGTTTTGAGGAGAAAACTTTCTGAGGAGACTCAACACACACTTTCATGTATGAAGAATGAGACTGAAGGGATAAGGGAGGTGCTGAGGCTCATGTAATGTTCATAGATTACTGGAAACAAAGTCAGGTAAGCAGAATAATTAATTAGATACAAGAAGTCCTCACACTGGATATGTGCTCCCATTTGAAAGTGTGACTTACTGTAGATGTGTGTTGGAAATCTCTGTCTTCACTCTGTGTGTGTGTGTGTGTGTGTGTGTGTGTGTGTGTGTGTTTCCAGATGAGGTTGCCTGCGTGGTCCCTGAGGACTGTAAGAGGGTGTGTGGGACTGAGGTGGGCTGCTCCAACATTGCTTATCCTAAACTGGTGGTGTCAGTCATGCCAAATGGTAAAGATGCATTTAGTAAAAAAGAAGAAGAAGAAGATGTTTGACCTCAAGTCTCCTCCTGATGTCCTCTTCTTCTCCTTTCTTCTTCCTGCCCTCTCCCTGTCCAGGTTTGCGTGGTCTGATGCTGGCCGTGATGCTGGCTGCTCTCATGTCATCTTTGGCCTCCATCTTTAACAGCAGCAGCACTCTGTTCACCATGGACATCTGGACTCGCATCAGGCCACAGGCCACCGAGCACGAGCTCATCATCATAGGCAGGTAAACAGATGATGCTGTAGAAAAGAATGGCTGCCTTAAATTTTTAAAAATGTATAATTATTGTTACAGTGTTGACTGCATCCAGAGACAGAGCATATCAGTAGACAGCCTGTCCTGCTGACTGCTTCCTTATATGTCTTTAGGTCTTTTGTGATTTCCAAAATTTGAGTCCAAAAACTACCAGGTGACATCACGTTAGCTTCATCCATCCTATATACAGTATAGGTAGTTTACACTGCTATGGTTGAAGCTTAAAGGCTTATCTTTCCCAATAAAATAATATTAACATAAGTAAATTTAATTTCTTAGGCTTTAATTTCTTCCAGGATCAACAATAACATTTTGATATAGTAGGTATTTGATTTCAAAAGTTTATAATTTG
The DNA here is from genome assembly GCA_900323345.1 of Pseudochromis fuscus. NCBI lineage: Eukaryota > Metazoa > Chordata > Actinopteri > Pseudochromidae > Pseudochromis > Pseudochromis fuscus. The sequence continues at coordinate 11,433 of OOFC01020918.1, forward strand.
ATTCTCAATGGGAAATGTCACCACCTTCCCATCTTCCTATGTCTCCTCTGCTCTTTAGAGTCTGGGTCTTGTGCATTGTTGCCATCAGTATCTGCTGGATCCCGGTTGTCCAGGCGGCCCAGAGCGGTCAGCTGTTTGATTACATCCAATCAGTCTCAAGCTACCTGGCTCCACCCATTGCCTCTGTCTTTCTCCTGGCTGTGTTTGTCAGAAGAGTCAATGAAGCAGTAAGATGGCGTCGTTCTAATACAAACATTCTGATAAAGAAACACTGATAAAACACTGGATCTTTTAAAATCTTCTTTTACTTCCAGGGTGCTTTCTGGGGCCTGATTGGTGGCCTGGTGATGGGTTTGTGTCGGATGCTGCCTGAGTTCTGGTTCGGCACTGGCAGCTGTATTTTCCCCTCTAACTGCCCCTTCTTGATTTGTGGGATCCATTACCTCTACTTTGCCGTCATACTCTTCTTCTGTACATCAGTGCTGGTGCTGCTGGTCAGCTACTGCACCGAGCCCATAGAGGAACAACATGTGAGTGATTTACTAACTGATTCACTAAGACCCCAGATAAGCACGACATAGTATTTAAGAATTACAGTAGATCTGCGGCATGTTTATAAAAGTTCTTCTCCGTGGTCTCTTCAGCTCCACCGTCTAGTGTTCAGTCTCCGTCATTCCAAAGAGGAGAGGACAGATTTGGACTGGGAGCAAGAGGAAAAGGGGAGGAGAGCCAGGGAAGAGGCTAAGGAGAGGAAGAGGGAGAATAACAGCAGTGATGCAGGTGAGGAAAGAAGGAAGACACATAGATACAAAGGCAAACGGAGTACAAACTCTTTCTCCCTTTCAGTGGCCGAGCAGGAAGAAAAGTCTGGAATCTGTCGCCTGGTTGGCCGTTGGTGTGGCGGTGGCTCCAAGGCCGATGAGGAAGAAGCACCTGAAGTACCTGAGCAGATGCCTGACATTAGTGAGAGCCCGGTGTGGAAGTACGCTGTGGATGTCAACGCTCTCATCATGATGACTGTAGCGGTGTTCATGTGGGGATACTATGCCTGATGGGGTCGTCTGGATCCTAACTAAAAGTGGCTGTTGAAAAGTTAATGTGTGTCCTGATGGGATACAGTCAGAGTCAAAGATAAATACAACAGTGCCGCCATCTGTTGGCAGTGGTGTGTCACTGCACTGTAAGAGATAACTTGACACTGTAAAAGTCTGTCATACAAATACACTACCAACAGTCTCACGAGAGTTTATAATCCTTCGCTGAGTTCATATAGTTTTAAAGAGTGTGAGTAATGCAGAGTCAAAAAATGTTTTATCAGGTTAGAGTGCCATTACCGTGTATGGTTGCATGTTGATTTGATCACAAGTCTCAAAAGGTGTGAGAAGGCAAAATTATTATTATAATTGTTAACTCAATCAGACTTGATATAGCTCGACAATTTGTTTTCAAAGCCTTTTCTGCTTTCCTGTAAAGGTCTTTCTGTAAAGGAATCAAGGGAAGTTTGAAGTGCAGTCATTTGATACACTCAGTTCAGCACTGTAAGAGAACTACAAAGCAGTTTCTGGTTTGTATTGATTGTGTTTGGTAATTTAATCCATGAGAGAGATCTATGAGTTTTAGACTATGGGTAGTTTAAAAAAAAAAAAATCTAGTGTTTACTTTATATCTGTCTGATAAACTCCAATACTCACAAGGGGGGATTAAAGCTCATAATTTGGCTGTTAAATACCACTGACGTCAGTTCTGTCAAGATAAACATTAATACTCTTATTTAACAATCACACCCAACTTTCAGGTCATTATTAGTCACACAGCCTATATTTGAGTACAGACACCACACGGACCAGGTCGTGATTCAGATTTCCAGTTTTAATCATCACTTCTGTTTTTATTTAAGCAGATATTTCCCATTAGCATTGTACACATCTGGAACCTACAGAGGTCTCCCATGACTACCCAACCATCTTCCCATCTCCATGCAGAGTTTCAGCATCATTCATCACATTAGTTCTTCAATGCCCAGTCTGTCAGCTTGCAGGGGTCTAGGAGTGTAAAAGCAAGGGAGAGAGGGGAAAGGAGACAGAGAGAGAGAGGAGGAGGTTTTCTTTCCCAAGAATGAAGAGTCAGAGCCGTCAGCAGGCACTGTTTATCTTACACTCCCACACTAAGAGTTTTGGGTGGATCCAGTAGAGCTGGATGGAGTCTGTCAAGCATCTGAAATCTAGCCACTTACAGGGTCCTGTGCAACTCCCAATACTCTTGATCATCTGTGAGGTATCTGACGCCTCAGTCTCCTGCAGGGTGGGTAAGAGGTAGGGGGGCTTTTAAGGCTGGAAGCTGGTGTAGAGAGTTTCTGCGGTCTGGGATCGTTGGTTTGCACCCGCTTCAAAGCATGAATGACGGCTTTGGCAAATGCTGCCCTCTGCCGAATCGCAGGACGGAAGGGGTGGAGGAAAGGAAGAGAGCGGGGAGTTAAAACAAAGATGGAGTATTTAAGAAAATACATCTTTGTGGGTTGAGTAGGATGACAGACTGATACAGGGAGAACACAGTCCTCAAGAATAAAAGCAAAAAATACAGCAAACATTCTCTGACACACACCCAAACAAAACAAAACAAAAAATTAAAATAAAATGGCAAACAAGCAGTTCAAGAAAACCATACAAAGTGACATCAGGCCTTTCCAAAGTGACATCAAGTTTCTCTTTTAAATCCCATTCAATCCCGCTGATCTTAATCAAGTCCATCTCCCATAATTCTCTGTAAACCAGAAAGTACTCAGTGGCTCCTCTTTATGGCTGGTCAGCAAGGTTAGGGTCCACTCTGAAACAATGACAAGGGTCTCTAATCGCAACAGGTCTCAGCGACACTGGCTAGTATGCAGAGACTGTGCCTGTCATGAACCAATGGTATGGCTATTTTAGAAATAACATCAGTGACACAGGCAATGATTTCAGCAGCATTATCAGGGGACTGATCAACATAGTACAACATTACAGCACATTCAGAAAAATAGAAACGCATGATGCAGGACAGGTACAAATGGCAATCTTGTACAACGGAAAATCAAGTTTGCTTAATACAATCACATTTCTATAGTAACGCTGAACATTCCACCACTGAAAAGTTTTACATCTGTTGGACTCGGTACAGCTCATTCCTTGAAGCACCATTGTACAGCTAACATGGAAGTTTGTGATACGACACAGAACATAGAACAAGTATTGGGAATAGTAAGCAGGCTCTAGGGCATTACATTTCTATGCGTCACTTTATGAATGCTAATCTCAATCAAATACACTGCAAAGTTTTCACATGAATTACCTAACAACCATGTGCGGAGTTAGACATAAAACTCGAATGATTAAGAGGCAGAAAAAGGGCTGAATGACAGCAGCAGGAGGGGACCCCAACCCTGGTATGCAAACTTTTAAAAGTAGCCACTCTGGAGGACAGTGGGAGAGAGAGGGATTCTGGAGGGCTTGAAAAAAAAAAAGGCAAGGAGAGTGACACACCTCTCTTCCTTCTTTACTTCTCAACCTCCCTCCACTGAGGGCAAGTATGAGAAAGGAGTGCTGGAGCAAAGAAAAACAAAACAGTCCTGTAGCGCTGATTCCTGCTTGTACTCCGCTCTCTGTTCACGTGGTCATTCCCTGACCAGAGGTGAGAGGGAGAAAGGAGGAGGCACACAGAATGAGATGACTTGGTATGTTTGAGGGTTTAATCTTTCCTCTCTACCTGGCCTCCTCCCTTCTGTCCTCCCTCTTGGTGCGGATAGGCTGAGAGCCATCAGCAGGCTGCTGGACCCAATTGTTATCATGGAGCCCAACACGACAGCCTGGCGTGTCTTTGTCAGTACGCCGGCAGCACATCCAGTAGGAACGTCCATAAGGCAGGTCATGGTGGTAAGGTTTGGGGTGCCATCGGCACAAAGAAACATCCCCACGCTCATACTGTCGTTTACACTGCTTGCAGGGGTCATCCCTGTACAGAGGGTCTTGATTCCAGCGTGAATCCACTGCCCGCACCCCGTAAGTCTCAATCAACACCTTGAAGTAGTGGCAGGTGCACTTGAGGGCTGCCAGAGAGCGCGTTGGCAGGTAGCTGAAAATGTTGACCATGATGTGGTCAGGGAGCAGTAGCATGTACTGTCGTGGTTCAAGGAGCCGCTGAATCTGAAAGCGGATCTCCAGGAAGTCATGGGACACGTGGCGGTACAGGCGACACAGTGAAGGGTCTGAACAGTCTTCCCCAATGCTAGGAGACTCTGGTCGAGTTGCCCGCTCCCCTGAGCCCACCGCCACCCCTGCCCCAGGACTGTTGTTGTTGGCACAGTCCAAAGAGCACATTCCTGACCCACTGCCAGTGCCTGTTCCTTTAACATCCTCCTCTGAGCCCCGAGGGGGCTGAAGGAAGAAGAGTTGTCCAGGAGGGGGATCATCTGATGACGGATCAGAAGCGCTTCCTACGCCCCCACCACTCCCTCCCCCACTAGACATAGCAAAACACACCGTCTCCTCCTGTACATTCTCTGTACTGTCCTTACCATAAAACACACATTGGTCCACAGCACCTGTCACCACCACTTCCACATGGAAACCAGTCACTCTCTCCCTTCCCACACCCACAGTTTTCTTCTCCCCAGAGGAAAGCTCCTGGGTTGGGTCTGGACTGCCACAGGCCGGCCTGTCTGGGTGATGGTCTCCATCTTGTTTTGGGGCAGCAGTTGTGGCGGCAAGCAGCAGACTACTGGGGTCTCTCGATGAGGGACTGACAAGCTGGTAGAGGTCACAGGTGATTTTCTCTTTGGCCCTGGCGGCTGCCTGATTACCACCACCACCACAGCTCATAAACATACAGCGGGACCTGCCTGCTGGCTCCAACTGAGACCGCGGGTCCAAATTTGAGACTCTGAAAGCTATCCTAACCTCACCGTGACCGTGGCTGGGGGGTGGAGGAGGTGTTACAGTGCCAGCCTCACCCACTCTCCTGTGCTCCCTTTCTCGGTCCCGACTAGAAGTGTCTATTCCAGAACTAGTGCCCAGATGGAGCCGATTCTCCAGGTTCTGGGACTCAAAGTGTGCAATGGCCTGGGCTACCCTGCATGACTCCTGCTGCTCCTCCAGCTCCTGGTCTGTGTGGATGGGAGATGATGACTGAGACTGGGCCTCTTTGGAGGCTTGATCATTCGAACTGTCTGAAACGAACACCATAGAAGACGGGTCTGACACTGTGCCCCGGAGTAGAGTGTGCTGGTGCGGGATAAGGCCCTGACCATGAGCAGTAGTAGTGGGCTGGTGGTGGTTTTGGTTCCCATGAACAGCCACAATCCCTTGAAGGGCCATGGCAGTCCTCTGCTCAACCAAGGCAACCATCTCTGCCACAGAAAGTAGGTCAGTTTCATTCACCCCTCCTAGTTGTGGCTCATCAGGGCTAGGAGGTGCAGGGGAGGAGTCGTGGTTGAGGTGGGAATCTGAGGTTTGGGAGCGTGTTGGAGGGTCATAGGATGAGCATCGTCTTCGTCTTTTGGCTTTACTGCAGTCAGTTGCCCAGTTACCTTTCACCTGCGGAGAAGACATAACGCATGTTTATTTGAAAATAAAATAAATTATATCTAATGTCTCACGGTCTTAATAAAAAAAGAGAGAAAAAAAAAAGAATGAAAATCACTGCTGCTTTTTTATTTTTTTACCTTCATAGCACTGGGTCTGGGCTGTCCTGCTCCACTGAACTGGTGTGCGACAAAGAAGGCAATTTTCTCCTTGGTGTTGCCTGGCTTAATAACATACCAGGTGTCTAACAGCACGCGTCCATCTTCCATCTGGGACCCGGTGGAGGGCGGTGAAGGAGGGGGTGAAGGGGGTTGAGGAGCCTGGCTCGGTGTCAAGGAGCTGGAGTCGAGCTCAGGTTCAGGTGGAGTGTTCTCTGAGCCGACATCCTCCTCTTCTCCATTCTGTTCCTGCACCCCCACTATCATCCCTACATCTTCACTTCCATCCACCGTCCTTCTGGCACCTGGGGAGGGCTCAGCCTTGCAGAGGGAGGGGGACCCTGCCCCACCACTGCCGCCACCGCTGCCCCCTGAGCCTGTGCTCCTAGCTTTGTTTTGGGAGTAGGTGCCGAAGGGGCGTGGGCACCACAGCCGGATGTGGGAGAAGGTGTCTCGGTCCATCAGGATGCGGACCACCGTGGCATATCGGCATCTATGCTGGCCTGCAAAAACCAAGAGCTCTCATCGTTGGCTCCCTGTCCCGGTGCCAACCTGATGGCCACTGTCACCAGACTCACCAGCAACACTGGGCATACAACCTGCATCAACAAGAGAGAGATAAGAGGAAATGGGGGGATGGGCAGGAGGGGAGAATGAGAGAGGAGAGAAACAGCACTTTAATAATACAACTTAATAAATGACAACACAGTTCATATCACTAGATCAGCAATGCTTGACAGTGCCGGGATCAATTTAGATAATCAATTGTCAACTGGGGCTGTATTGAGTGTTTGCCTCGAGGTATTCAGGGTGGTAGCATTCGACACCAGCAGCCCAGCCACTAGACAGCAGAGAACAGAACGATCATCATCCTACTGTCGAGCCCAATCACAATGGGTCTGCCTGCTACTTTGGCCAAACTCGATTAGCGTGGCTACTGTGCACTAAGATCATCTCCCCCGCTTTGGAGCATCTAAATCAAATTAAAGGGATTCCATTTCAGGTTTGGGGTCTGCGGCCTGCACATGAAAGGGATGAGAGATGGAACAACAAAAGCATCAAATGGACTCTCCTTTCTCTCCCTCTCTCTGCATCTCAGCGCTTCAAAGAGGACTTGCTTAATAGGAGGCAACACAGGGAGGAGCATGCAGGCATATGCTGGACCTATTTTTAGCAAACAGCAGGGGGGGGTGGGGTAGTAGTGAAACTGCTGTAGCTGTCCTCCCTGTCCTCACCCCTTTCTCCCTGCCAAAGAGTCTATGCTACAGACCAGGGGGGAAGCATTTATTCCCAGCATGCTTTGCTTCTGCAGCTATGCCAGCTGTAGGGACTGCCAGGAACGTGCCGGCACGCTTAAGGAGAGGAACATGTGGCCATGGAGCAACACGTTTGGCTCGCTGCTGATCTGAAAGTCTCCTCTGCATCCAAGAACAGAACCCACAGCAACACCTCATCTGTCAGCCTTGAAAGGTTATTCTGGAGACACTGTTTATACTGTTTTATAGGAGAACAGTTAGGCTGTATACAATTAATGATGAGACATGGACATCTCCACCCACCTGATTAAATGATTATACCACAAAATCACCACGTAGGTTCACCCAAAAGCTCTCACAAATCCACTCCAGCCTTCAAGTACTTGATTGAAAAACGAATTCTTTCATTAGAACTATACAGTTCGATATAGTTTGTTAACATGTGTCAAACCATGTTAAAAGCACTACGTCCTGATAAACAATAGATGATTTCTTGATATACTACAACAACAACAACTCAGCCCTATCTTTCTTTGCATGTGATGTGTGTCTTCTTATCTCCAGGTCCAGATATGCCGTCAGCTCCAGTGACAATTTCATACAAAACAGCTGCACGTATTTGTGTATCTGCAATCAACAGTGTGTAAGAGAGCAGGTCTAGTTTGTGGAGTGTGGCTGTCCAGGTGGTGCACTAGCCTGTTTTGTTCTGTCGTGACTTCTGATTCTTAGATGCATCGATTTTTTTCATCCATCCCTAAAAAGGGAGAAACACAAAACAGCATAGACTACAATAAAACAGACTAAAATAAAACAGTTCAATAACTGTATGTGCAGTTTTCTCCAGCCTGTTACAAAGTAATGCCAGGGAAGTTCACACAGAGTGTCTTTTAGTGGACAGAGCAGCCTAGTATTGCAGCACTCGAAAATCCCACAGTGCTTGACTTGATGACTGTAGAGCTCTTCAAACAAACCTTGTTGCATAACACTGTTGATTAAAGCGTTTATTTAGTAAATGGTTGATATTTGTTTTATACTGGTTTCTTTGCATTTTGATTGCAGCTGCTTTCCATTTTAGCAACCAGACTCCTTCAATCCGCACAATTTAAACACAGGTCATTTGTTGTGCTTCTGTGCTGGACACATTGAATAGGTGGTGCTTTGTACATTTGGACTAATGGAAGAGCTGACAGAGGTGCAAAAAGCAAACACCGCCCACACAGTGTGGTGAACCAATTCAAATGCTTCCTCCATAATCACACAGCAACAACTCAGCTAAGAGCAGACAGATTATACTGTTGTGAGAGAAAAAAGCTAGTCAACCTTTTTTACTGCCCTTCCTCTCTACGACCTCTTATGACTCTCTCTCTTTTAACTGCCTCTTTTCCATGCACTCCTCTTCTTTCCTCCTTCTCACTGCATCATGCAATCCATCCCTCATACTAGATAGGATGGTATTATAAGAGGGGGCTAGAACAGAGACCATCTGCCCACTGCAGCACTGTAGTATGAAGTCACACACACACATTAAACATCAGCCACCTTAAACTCCAGAGCAGAATGATTAGCTCTTACCTTCCTGTGAAGGTAAATATGTGCACATATGTCCACACTGGGACAGATTAATCTGAACGCGGTTTACAAATACAATGTACTCTGTTCACTTTGTTGTTAGGTTTTGGTTTTTTTAAGAAAAAATCTCAGCTTCTTCCTCCTCTGTATGTTGGCCCTGGCGAACAACAAAATTGTGCAGTGCAGCCAAAACTTAGCAAGGAGTGGGACACTCACAGCCAGGTTGCTCTTGTTGGTTTCAGCAGGTTAGAAAATTTATTGTGTCACTTCATGCTCTCTGTATTTACTTACTGTATTCTGTGTTTCACAATTACTGCACAGCATTTGTCCCTGTTATCAAATGACTGCCTCTAGTTAACCAAAGCCATTCCTGGGTCGCTTCACTGAGATTGTCAATCAATTCAATGTTGCGAGCTGGGAATGTCATCTGACAACAAGCAAGTATAAAAATCAATGACACCACTTTTATGGTGCGATCTGTTTAACTGCCCTTCAAAATGAATGAGCACAGAGATACAACGCAACAGAATGATGGCTTCGTAAAATTACTGCTAGATAGCTCCAACTGCTCATCAGTGCAGGGGGGTATTCTCATTGTGTTTCCTCCACTCCAATTATTCAAATTCCCTAATTATTGTCTGAATCTGTCCACTTGGATAAAGTCTTCCATATGTCCAGGGTGTGAAAGAGTGAGGGTTAACGAGAATGCCAATTAAATCTGTTTTGTAGATGTTTGTCTTGAAATGTATGCACTTATTCTCCAGATGTTACACTGCTGTTCAAAATAAGCTACACGTCATTACAAACAACACAACCAGCTGACAGCTTCTGTAAATGTTTGAGAAACCTATTAAAATAAAGCCAAAACAGAATCCAAGAAATTCACATGCCTGTGAAAGATGTCATTTGAGAGACTCAACACACATGTCTCATCCAGTTGGATAGTCATTTTTCAATCAGTTGATTTAATTTAGTGCTGAGCTACATTTAATTTTTTTCCCCTCTTCATCTGAAGCAGTTCCTGCAAATAAAAGCTTGGGTTTGGTTTTAAGCTTTCTGCAACAACCTAATCCTTCAAATCCTGTCCAAGCACAGTGGCAGCCAGTGACACCACTGTAACACTGCAGAGCCCTGAACTGCATCGTTAGGCACCAAAGCTGTCAAATGACGAATGACAAATAAACTGTCTAAAAGCAATGAGGACTCTGTGTGTACTGTTTAGCGCTTAATTTTTTTTTACACAAATAAAATGATGCAGCTCTAAATGTAAGCAGCAGGTAAGACATGTCAACCAGGATGACACTAGCTACTGTACCATGTTATGCAATGACAGTACTACTGAAGCTTTTATAACAGAATGCAAACAGAATGGGTCAAATCACACTACAGATTAGCCAGTATCAAAAAAATAATAGAGGTGTTAAACAGACATCACCAGGTACGGCGGTTCTACTTTTAAACCTGTGTATACATACACTGTGTCAATAATACGGTTAATCATTGGTCGTCTGTCTGAAGACTGATTGCATTTTTTAAATATTACAAAATATATCTAGGCACACAAATGGCTTACTCACTGCTCTGTCAGAGTCAAATGCCTGTGGATTACTGCTGCAGTCAAAATGTGATAATCCTCAGCACATAACTGCATACAACACATACATAGAATTATTAACAAGGCACTGGTATGTTCACAGATGACTATCCTGCTGTTTGCATAGTGAGAAATTGACAAATTTGACCCATGACATCAAAACTTAACATCTGCTGGGCAGGGTCATTTCCCTACACAAATCAAGAATATGGCATGCACTCTAACTAGGATCATGGTTTCACTATTGAAGGTGCATGCAGTTCAGAACACAGTGTACTACATTCCCATTAAATGATAATTTGAGGTTTAAGAGGGTGGATAGACAAATGATGGACCATTTTCAAAGGTTTTGACATCAATCTTCCCATGAGACTCTTAGCTCATAGATCTGTCATTACATTTGCGAAAGAGCCATCCTGATAAATACAAAAACAGTGCAACTCCATCCCTGCTCTATCTTACTATCCTCCAGAGCTCTCCTGCACTCTTTTTCACAGCATTTCAGCCTGACAGTGAAAAGCTGACGAATGACAGTACTGAAGCATGCCAAAAAGTCTTCGCTCAATCTCCTTCGCTGCATGTGCGCCTGTGAAGACAATACGACAGACGTGCAGCCAGCAGGCTAGCTTTGCTGCAAACTGTCAACAGAACAATGGAGCTGAGTGCATTACTCCAGCAGTGTGCCCGGGAACATTACATGAGCGCAGTTCTACTGTCAGGACACCTAGGAAGAGGGGCCGTCTGCCCTGCAGGGCTGTCTCTGTGTTTGTGTGAGCATCTGCATGTTTGAGCTGTAACATCATCACAAGTTGGACTCTTATGCAAGTTAAGATAATATAATCAGCACAGCGCATTATCTCATTAAACATCTGAAAGGACGGCGGACGGAGGCATTGTCTAGCAATATTACATCAAGCAGCACTCCATATAAGTGGGATACATCAAATTCCACAAAACTAATATTTTTATAGCCATGACAATGTGAGATCTGATAAAGCGCATGGCTCAAAATAGTTTTACTCGGGACTTTCATGTGATTTATGTGGACCTATCAATTCTATTATATATCTCCCACATCAACAGAGCTGTGCCATATAACACCCCTATAAAGATAATTTCTTATATAAAACATAAAAAAATACTATGGTAATAGTCACTCAGACTGTATTGCTTACTGTGATTTAATTTACGAAGTCGAAATCCAGGGCCCGCAGGTCACCTAATCACTACAGTTCCTGGTTGTGTTTTCTAGATAACCTCATAACCTTTGAATGATAGCTGAAATAAAGCCAAGGCTTCTATTGACAACCAACAAGTGAGGGGTCACCAAAGCAAAGTAATACTACCAACAAACGCCCGATTGATATTTCTATTGTGGCGATTATATGTGAACGTCTTAGACAAACAACTAGCTGGTTACCCAACTAGCAAACAGTTAGCTTACACATAGTCGTAGTAAATGTCCAGCGCTGTGTTAACCAAGTACAAGCGAGTACGTTTCCAATGTAACAATTTCTAGCTTCAACTAACGTCAAGTCTAAAGCAATAAAGCTCCTTAAAACTTTAACATTCCATTTAGTTTATTAATGAATAGTTACACAGAGTAAACAGATCTGTCTTTAGCTAACCAGCTTGCTAACACAACTTACCTGCATAATAACATGACAGCGCTTGCTAGCAGGCTAAATTTTTTAAAACCCCTCAACGTTCATATTTTACAAGCCAGCTTACCTTGGCGGTGTAAATCTCCACAGACAACTCTGCTGACCAGCAGACTGTCGATGACAAGTATGTCTTCGTTATATTTCGCTCTAACCAAACCAGTCTGACTGGTCTAATGCAGGTGACACGAGTTAACTATCCGTGTCCACGTAGCTAAGCTAGCTCACGCGCTGGCTAACGTCGACATTAGCCAGCAGCTTCTTTCTATCATCAACCTTGTCTCGTGGAGGCTGCTATCGAGGCTCGTGCGCCTGTCAGCTCTCTCAACACAGCCGAGCAGACTCTACGCCTTGTTAGGGCTCTCGGCAGCCGCTCTCCCACTATCTATTTAGAAGTGACACAGGCTTTTACGGTATGTTCTCGGGGATACCAAAATAATCAGTGTCAAAACGGCAGGAGGAGGAAGGCCATCTTGTTGACAAGCAGCTGCATAAGGCCCACAGCCAATAGCGATGCAGAGTCGGTGGTGTGCCCATATATGGCGTCTGCACAGCTCCCTCCCTCTGCTGCCCCCTGCCCCCCCACGCTCACTACACCGGACCACACTGTAAAACCAAAGGTCACTGTGTCATAGACAGGTGGGGCGATACATAAAAGGCATATTTCCACTCATAGTATACACCTTTTTCTCACCTTTATGTATGGTATATTCATGACTTTCAACAATGTACTTTAACATTTGTGGCCAGATAATACTTTATTTTTTCATTAGGCCTATATGTTTTGTGTTGTTCAGTCATACAGTGATACTTTTCTCTTTTTGTAATGTGTCTTATCCCGTTGCTGTTCCACCTGTGAAATTAACAATGTTATGCAAAGTTTACTGTCTTGTTCCTAATGTTCTGTTTTCAACATACTATTTCTTGCTACAATGACCCAGTTTGCCAATAGGGATCATTAAAGTTTCATCTTATCTTACCCAAAAGCTCTAGGTGCTTTTGAGTGAATTGAACACAGAAAAATATCCTAGCATCAACTGTTATTTACTTTTATATTACTCTATACATACCAATTGTACACATATTTTTTTCTTCACATCAGCAGCACTGTGTCTGCTAGTAAGTGTCATAGTGGTCAGTCATGTTTCCATTTCAGACAGGAGAAAAGGAAAAGCCTTGATCAGCGGCATAAGTTTGTCCCACAAACAGTATTTCTATAGCTACTGACATTACATAAGGCGTTGTCAGGGTCGGTTTGGTGTAGAACCATGACAGATCATTTGAATTACACCTGATTCAAATGATCAGGATCATTATCAGGCTTCTGCAGAGCTTGATGATGAGCTGATCATTTGAATCAGGTGTGTTAGAAGAGGGAAACATCTAAAACATGCAGGATAGGGCCCCTTGAGGACTGGAATTGGAGAGCCCTGCTATAGATGGTCATGCACATTATCTGATTCATGCAGTCATAAAAGTTATGGCAGATTCATGACAGGTAATCATGAGGACTGTTGTATGACAAAAAACTTCTATTTTCAGATATATATCATTCTATTTTAAAAGAAAACAATTTTGGCCTGTTATTAACTCTTATTCATGGTTCATCAATGACAGACGTTTTGGTTACACTTTTGTGTTGCAGTAAGAGTTTGTTTAACAATGATTTTGTTAAACTAAAAAGTGCAAATAGCATATTTTACTATGTTGTGTACAGTGGAATATAGAAAAGAATCACTCCTCTTCAAAAAATTCATATTTTGTTGCTTTACCTAAAATGAAGATGTTTTAAGAAAAAAATAAAGAAATCTATTATTTTTGTCTTTGGTTTTGCATGCTGCACACAGTACACAAACGCACACACACAATGAAATTTTGTTTACACCCTACATACATACAGGGCCCCCTAAACAGTTCACACACATACATGCATATACATATAGGGCTCCCATAACGTGTGTGGAGAGGGCATAGGGTGAGGGCGCTGCCATTTGTCCAGTGCACCTGGAGCAGTTGTGGGGGTCAGTGCCTTGCTCAAGGGCACCTTGGCAGTGCCCTCGAGCTGGACTGGCCCCTCTCCAGCCACCAGTCCACACTCCATGTTTCCGTCTGGGCTGGGACTTGAACCAGCGACCCAGCGGTTCCCAACCCAAGTCCCAACCCACTAAAAAAATGGTGGGTGCAAGGAGGGGCACTCCAACCCCAACCTGTGGGTTGGAAGGTTGATGCTCAACCACCTGAGCCACTGCGTCCCACAAAAAAAACCAAAAAAAAACTTAGCCCATTGTCTGTAGGTATGTGTCTCTACCAACTTTGTGACTTTGCAATATTTTCTCACTCTTTTCTCTTTTCTCTAAAACTGCTCAAGTTCAGTTACATTTGATGATTGGTTTAATACAGTCTTCAATAGGGTGTAAGACTGACCTCTGACTAAGCCATGCAAGGACATTCCACTTTTTTCTACTTCATCCACTGTGTGGTCAATTTTGCTGTGTGCTTTGTGCCACTGTTATGTTAGAAGGAGAACCTTGTTCCCATTTACAACTTTCTGGCAGAGGGTAGCAGGTTTTCCTCAAGAATTTGACAGTATTTTGCCCCATCCATATTTTTCTTCTATCCTGAAAAGTGATCAAGCTTCTATTGCAGAGAAACACCCCCAAAACAAGGTATTACCACCCCCATGCTTTATCATAGGAATGGTGTAATTTGGTGAACTGTATTTGCTTTCTACCAGATATATTATTTGGTGTTGAGGCCAAATAGTTCAATTTTAGTCTCATCTGACTATTTTGTCTTCTGCTTGGCTTATTCGTTTTAGCAAAGCTCAGTCATGACCTCATGTGGTCTTGTTGTTTTTTCTTGTAGCCCCTTCGTATGTGTGGGGAATTTGTGATATTGTTGTCGCATGCACACAATGACCACTGTAGTTATAAATATCTGCAACTACTTCTGTGACCAATTTCCTCCTCGCTCTTCTGTCCAGTGTGCAGAGACTTCCTGATCCAGGGAGGGTCTCAGTTGAACCAAACACCTTCCACTCCTTCATAATAGACTTCACTGTGCTCATAGGGGTTGATAGCCACCCCCATAGTTGACTGTTTACTTGCACAACCAATGACTGAAACGTTCCAGAAATAGCTCTGTTGATGAAGAGCTAATCAAAATGTCCACAATTGATCACAGGTGGAAGTGAAATGGCTTGGTGAGGCATTGAGACAAGTCATTTTTTTGGAGGGTGGAGGTCGTTTATCCAACTCACTGATTCTGTTTTTTGATTTTTTTTTCCTGACCTGTTGTGGTTATATCTTTCACTTGGATGACATGAGTTGCACTGAACAAATACAACTGGATACAACAAAACAGTGTCCGTCTTCATTTAAGGCTGCAAAACAACAAAATGTGATTATTTTGAGGGGGGATGGTTCTTTTCTTTACCCACTATGTTCTGGCGACTCAATCATACAGCTAAGAATCCACCAGTTCATTACTCTGGAATATGTTATTGCAGTGAGAATGGGGGGAACTTACAGGGAGTGGGTTTAGGAAGGTGAACCAACCCTAAAAAATGACAGGGTCTGACATTAATACAGACAGTCAAAAGACAGGGAGGGAGGGTATGTAAATAAAATTGTGATCTGTGGGTGGAGTAGGGTTTTCATGTGGGAGCTACCAGGGTCTGGGAGACCGTTTTCAATGACAAAAGGTGGTGAGACGGAGGGTTCTGACAGACAGTTCACTACAACATTGCAGTGTTAAGATAAATAAATAAATAAATAAATAAATAAATAAATAAAAGCAATACTACAAAGAACACAATGAATGAGGAATGGTTCACCGATGGTATATTAATTAGTTGCTTATTCAATGTCAAAGGTCAATGCATTATGGTAGATTAAAAAATACATAATCTGCTGGGATTATGTAATCAACAGAAGAAAGATTTTGAACGAAACTTAACTGAATTGAAATTAAAAAATCTTTACTGACCAAGTATACTGACATATACAAGGACTTTGAGTCTAGCATCTCCCAATGTAGAAGACAGAAGAGATACATACTGAAGCAGCAAGTCAAACTGTTCCTATAGAATTTAAGAAACGTAACTGAGTTTTATTTGATCCAATTATCTTAGTTTAATATCTGTACCAATGAAGAGAAATAATCTCCAATAAAGACTAAAAAAACGCAATAATAATAATAATAATAATACTTTTTATTTATAAGCGATTTTAACAAATGCTCAAAGACGCTTTACACTAATAAAAAGAATCAGATACTTAAATAGGGCCCAAATTATCACAAAACCATTACAACTAAGAAGAAAATAATAATACTAATTATTATTATTATAACAAAATTTCTGAAACCGCAAAAATCACATCAACATCAACATATTACAGTACTCCCAAATTACAGTTTGATAACATCACCTCGCTTAAACGTGCATGTGGACCTCCTCAGTATGATCACACCTCCTGAATTCCTATTAGACGTTGTTCCAGTTTAGCCCCGCCTTAGGCTGACTCCGATTGGACAAACGGCCATGACGCAGCAATCTGTCAATTGGTTTTCTCCACTACGATTGGTTAGAAAAATACCTACTTTCCACCTTAATGTCCGGGCTCCTGTGATTGGCTATTGGACGGTCGGTCACATTTTGTACGTCCGGGTCTTGAAGCGTTGCAAAACACACCATCTAGCAGTGCTGAAAGAGGACAGGCCATCACAGAGAAACCTCTGGATAACGCATTGCCATAAAAAGTAAGTTACTTCATTTGTTAACACCATAATGTTTAAACTCAGTAACAGTTTGAATCCTGTGTGTAAACCTCTGGATTTAACTAGCTTGTTACTTCAAGCGTCAGTCAATAACTGTTCGCTTTACTTACACAGCATGGTACAGAGCTAACTAATAAGCTAGTAGTTTACCTGTAAGCACGTTAACATCATTACTTTTAATTTTGTTTGCATTGCGTGGGAATTTGTATCGGGCGGTACTCGGCTAATGGCATGTTAGCTTGTGTGACACATGGGCAGCTCGATACATTCAAGGTTAACCTCTGCACCGTGAAGAATCTGAACCATTGAACTGTAAAGTTACAAATATCTTCACAAGAATATAATTTTAGATACAACACTCATTTACTTTGGTGAAAGAGAATGGTAGGTGCGTTCAGTACTTTGTATATTTTCGTTTTCGTTGTTTTTCCTTTAATGTTGATTATACATGTGTTACATCATGTAACCTGACCCCACCTCCCCCCTCTCTGTTAGTGTTGCTGTCTGAGCTCGTGCAGGTGTTGCGTGGTGCTGGTAAAGTGGGGTCTGCCCTGGTGTCCACTCAGGGAGAACAGCTCCGATTAATGGCCTGCAACTCCTCCCTGGGAGCAGGCGTCAAAGTTGCTCAGGATGTGGTTGAAGGACTGGTGGGCACTTTTATGGGCGGCAGCAGTCAGGTGAGTTTTATTGTTGACACGCCTTGAATAAAAATAAATGCAATCCAAGTTATACATAAAATAAGTTGTTGTTTTGGCTAAATTACTCACCCAACACTGCTGCTTGCTTGCTTGTGTGTGTGTGTGTGTGTGTGTGTGTGTGTGTGTGTGTGAAAA
>OOFC01020918.1:39207-49514 GCA_900323345.1 Pseudochromis fuscus
GGGGGGGGGGGGAAAGACACAACCTTTTACGGCTCCTCCATTAGTACTCACTGTTTGTGTCCATCTATTCTGCCATGTTACATCCTTTACAGTACAGCTGCTGTGTTCTTCCTACAGTGAGGTTGGCTCTTAATACACTACATCAAAAATCACAGTTTATTTTTCCGAGTTTTGGGAATCCACCACCACAGTTAATGGCTGCAGCACATGTTGAGAGAAGAAAAAAGCACATTCTTTTCTTGTAGTTTCACACAACGGAAAGTTGGAGCCTTTCTCTGCGTGTAAGAAGCAGCTGTCTTCGGTTTTATTTGAGCAGGATTGGCTGTTTTTTTGGACCCGGTCTTCAGACTTCTCACTGGGGCTCACACTGAACTGGTGCGAGGTGATTTTTACCAGAAACACCTCTCTTGTGAAGTTTTAAATGTGGTGCATATAAGGAGACAAAATCTGTGTGAAGGTTTTAGTGTTTACATCTTAAAGGTGCTTAAAAAAAGTCCCCAGGATATGGTTTCGCTAAAGCAGAAATAAGGACTAGAATAATACCTAATCCGAGAACACAAACTTCCACCAAGGCATAATCCAGCTGTACTGATGCTATAATTTGAACACTGTTGCCCTCTTGTGGTGAAATAGCAACACAATCTTGGTAAAACATTCACACATTATAAGATCTCCACCCTCTGATCTTGCCCAAAATGTAATCCTTTGTTCCTGGGGTAGTACTCTATCTCTAAGAAACTATAAATCGGCTTTAACTGTAATGTTGATGACAAACAAACAAACCAATAACATAGCTTCACCTTGATCAGCTGCAGCACTAAGAATGCTCAGTAATACTAATCCAACTACTTAATGCAGAGGTTACAGGTTACTTTTGATAAATTACAATTACCTTTTAATACGTTGAAGGTCCCAATCAACTTTATTGACAAACAATAAACCTGGAAACTCACATTAAATATGGAAAGTTATATAGGCTACATTGAAAATAGATATAATGTGAATAAAATTGTGCAACTCTAAAAAATAGGTGCAGTATGCAGCATAAGGTGCAATATAGATCGGGTTGGATTACTTTTATTTTCGTAAACACATAAAAAAAAAAAAAAAAATCCCCCAATACTTTTTTTCACCACAGCCTGTCAGGATAACAATAAAGCAAATAAACAAAAAAACTACGCAAAACATTTTTCTTGTGGAGACACAGCATTAAAAATAACTTTAAAACGTATATATTATTATGGCGTGGTTTTCCCCATTGTGTACCTTCAGTGTAAACGTAATATTAGGTTGCACACTCAATCCAGATTTCTTAAATTAAATAACTGTGTAAAATCTTCTATTGCCCATAATCCACATTATAAGCAGTCTTCCTCTAAACACATCACCAGGGGAATCACCCCTCACTGAGGATGGAGTAACAGGATCACAGCAGGTGAGATGCCGCACGGTGGCGCAGTAGAGCAACTGAAACACAGCCCTGTGCTTTTTTCTTTTTTCTTTTCTGGAAAACATCAATGGGAAGAGTGGATTTGCATGTCCGGCCGTCTGTGCCAATGGGCGCACTGGGAAGGCTGGGTTAGCGGGTGGAGCCGGGGGAAGCAGCCCAGTAAGTGCACAGTCAACAACCAAAGCATCCGAGATTACTACAGATACACCAATTTTACCGAAACCACCCTTGAAACCTTGAGTCGGCGCTTTATTTTTTAAAGCTTTATCTGGGTCTGATTGCATGAGTGGGACAGGATCGCTGTTGTAAACCCTGTTTTTTTTTTTATTTGTGTGCGTGCGTGTGTGTGCACCGACCAGGTTGATTTGCGGCTCCTTGTCGCCTCCACATACATCGCTTTCATAGTGCGGATAAGGAAGATTTGGTGACGTTTTTTTTTTTTTTAACCAATTACAAGATTGTGTGTAATACATTTCTGTCTGGGGTCCTGGATTTACACAGAGGAGGAGCGGGGAGCCGATCATCCGTCGTTCTCTTGGGTGAGTTCACTGGATCCACGTCCAATCTGGCATCCCTATTTACTGACACTTCCAGGGTTATTTAGGAGCCCGGTGATCTCTTTATAATGACTCAATCCATAACCAAGAAGTGAATCGCCCACTCGCAATGATAAAGAATTATTGATCTTGTAAGTTTCGGGGGTAATTATGTTGTTTTGGATGTAACTGCAGCGCAGTTGGATGGTGGACCTCGCCAGCGGGCCCATATGTGTGAAATGAATGAAATGTGGCAGCTCCAGCCTTTATGATAACGCTTTACAGCCGTGATCCATTATCAAAGAGCACAACTATATTCCAGCAGGACTCTGATCAGCTCTCACACACAGCTACCGCACACACACACATAGTCTCTGTGTATATTATCTTGTAGGGGTCCTCAAATGATGCTATAGAAAATGAAAAATCTTCAACTTTACAGCCCAATGATTGAAATATAGCTCTTATCAGGATCCTTTTACAGCAGTTATGGTCAGGAAATGAGGTTTATTGCGTCATTATTGGCGTGGGAATGAGATAATGTGATATTGATTGAGCTGTAAAGAGTCAGGTTGACTATTGGGTAATTATTGCTTCATAGGTTTTTCTCTAGTTGTAGTGTTTCTTGGGGTTTTCTCCAGGACAGTAGCCTATGGCTGCAGAAACATGTGCCCTGAGTTTGAATGTATGTGTATGATCCTACCTGATTTTCTGTGTCTCTCTCAGTTGCATCATGCTGTGTGGTGAATTGTGTCGTTTGAGCATGGTTGCATCATTTTCAAAGTTGTTCGGGGCTGCTTCTCTGTTGCTTACTGTGATCTCATGAATAGGAGATTCATGGAAGATGAGAGCAAATGTGCCAAAGTATGGCATTCAAAGGCTGTGAGACTGGAGTCATAATGCATTCATACACACACACACACACGCTCTTACACACTTGGCACATGCCTTCGTATATAGGGCCTAGTAAATGCATGCGGCTCTATTGTCTGTGGAGCTCCATCTGTTCCATGACATGGCATTCCTCAGACAGCCAGTCATGCTGTTAGGGGGTGGTCTACCCTGACCCGGTGGCTCAGAGCGAGGACACAGTCACATGGGGTGTATTAAGAGAGTAGGTGAAGGGCTCAGGATGTCTTAGCCCCCCACCCAGCCCCTCCTAGACCACTTGTGGGAAGTTAGACGTTGGGTTGTGGGTAGTGAATCTGCGAACTTGGCCTCAGATTAGACAAGAGGATGGGACCGTTGGTTTAGAGCATGTGTTCCAATGAAGTTTGATTTGTTGGATGGCGAGGACTAGAGAAAAGCTGGAAGTAGGGCTAAAAATGGGACTCGTTTGTTTTACATTTGATCTTGGGCTACAGAAAGTTTATGCTCAAGCCGGGACTCGAGGAAGTCGATGTTTGGTTTAAAGCTGGGGCTAGAAGATGCCTGAGTTTGGTCCATGGGTGTGACGAGAAGAAGACTGTTGCTCCAGAGCTGGAGATGTGGGGATGGAGACGAGCTGAAGGTGGTAAAAATTTCAACTCTAACCCAAGTGACTGCTGGATGTAAACTGGCTCTGATACAGCTAATCACTGCCGCAGCTCCGTCATCACAACCAGAGCATAATTACACCACCCCCATCCACACAACAGCGCACACACGTAAATGCATAGACACACACACACACACACACACACACACTCCATTTCCCTTTAGACCATTTCCCCTCTTCCACTGCTCTGATTGCTGCATTAGGACTTGGCTGTCTTTTGTTGTCCACACACACACACACACACACACACACACACAAACACACACACACACATGCAAGGGAAGGAGGAGGGGTTGGCCCAGCTGAGACCACAATACAACGGGGATCAAAGGTCATCCAGCTGGCCAATCAGGGTGAGTGTCTGGATTGGCTGGTGGCGGAGGAGGGCGTCGCCCCTCTTTGTGTTGGTCAGGGTGGGACTGCTAAACAAGCAGCTCCGCTTCCAGCCCCGGCCCTGCTACTGCCGGCAGCCACACTGTGCTTCCTCAGGGCCTCGGCACACCAGCATCTGGACAGTTTATGAGGCTTCAGGTCAGGGGGGTTTGTCCAGTTTAGAGAAACTACTTTACTGGTTTATGACTAGTTTGTAATGTTTTGAAGATGCGCCGCTTCGTGAAAACTTCATGAAAAAAGATCACAAGCGTAAAAAGCTTATGGCTGCAACCGTAAAATATGTATACAACACCTCCAAGTCATGTTTCTTTTCTGAGCTGCCTGCAGTGTTGCACAGAGGCTGATCATGTTTAAAGGATTTACAGCGCACTGTCGGCACTACGCTCCGTGTGTACACTACATTTGTAATACGTTGGATGTGTGGGTGGTAATGAGTGAATCAAACCCTGCAACTAAAACCCTGTAAAATTGATTACAGAATTCTATTTCTGCTGCTGAGATTAATTAACGAAATAGAATAAAATAATGAGATTTGAAGTACAAGAATGATGCTGAAGAGAGGAAGGATGGTGCTGAAGAGAGAGAGGAGGCAGGGAAAAGATGAGATAGCAGAAGTAAGGAGAGGTAGGGGGGGAAAACTGAGTCTATGGAAGAACAAAGAGAGAGAGAGAGTGATGGACCAAACAGAAGGAGAGTGAAAAGTGGGAATCAGCCAGCAGGGATACTGGGGACCATTTGCTCCCTGGTTGCTGCCTTTAATTTGGCGCAGAAACTCTTCTCAACATTGGATGCGATCGTGTCAATCTGCACGCAACCTCCGACCCAGAAGATGTGCACATCTTCTGGCATTTACATCCACCTCATCCGCCCTCTCTCTATCTTTCTCTCACACACACACACTTCCACACACACTCTGCTGTCTGATGCCTAAGTGCCTTCACTATGTGCTGAGTGGAGTTATCTGATTTCTGCAGGCTAGTTAAATGCAACCACTCCTTTTTTTCTCATATAGTTCCATTACTGCACACACTAATGGCATGCTCACAAGACCTACTGTTTAGTCCATGTGTCTGTTTGTGCACAGCTGATGTGCTCTTAACCGCTGTGCATTGTGTTAGTGTGGATTGATGAATGAGTGGAGCAATGGATTTGAATGCCCATCCAGTGGACACTCATGTGTGAAGGCAGCAATTTGGGTTTTCTCTGTGTGTTTGGCCATGCGTGTGTGTCGAGGGACGCTGGCTAGCTCATGTGCGTAAGTGTGTATGTGTACGCCTGTTTCCCTGGCGATCAGCAGTTTATGTGTTTGCTTCAGTGACGCTTTTCTCTGCAGATAACAAGAAAAGTGGAAATGGTTCTTTCTCGGCAGCCGCAACTCCAAGTGGAGCGCTGATCGCAACTAATAACTGTCACTCTGAGCTGCAAGGGTGGCATTTTTTTTTTTATCTCATTGGTCTCTTGATTTATTTTTATGTGATGGCCTATTGTAGCCCATTTAGTTGTTGAAGCTCAGATTCAACATAAGGAATATACATCAACTAAAATGCCAAAAATAAAACAAGCCTGTGATACACCACATCCTTCCCCTGGGGTCTGATTTGATCTATATAGTTTTCCAAGCTTTTAGCAACTGCTTTGCTTACTCCGTGTCAATTGTTTTCACATGGTTTGTCCCAAACTACACCTAGCACCCACTGAATGAATGCTTTTAACCCCATACCTCTGTCTCCAGTGTGAACACGTTTTCAGCTTCTACAGGTAGAGGTGTTGACTGCTAATAAAGGAGGCATAACACTTTCCCAATGTGAGATTCAGGGCTCAAGAAACAATTTACCA
Organism: Pseudochromis fuscus; assembly: GCA_900323345.1. Lineage (NCBI taxonomy): Eukaryota > Metazoa > Chordata > Actinopteri > Pseudochromidae > Pseudochromis > Pseudochromis fuscus. The sequence continues at coordinate 44,960 of OOFC01020918.1, forward strand.
TTTCAGGAAATACACTTATTCCCTTTTTTTTGATGGAAGTTGTAAGAACATTTTTGTTCTGAACATAGATGGTTTATGGATGAAGCAAGTGTGACATCACCCAATGGGTTGTGGACCCCCAATTTAAAGCCAAGGGATCGGCATTTGAACGTCACCATGTTGGTTGTTTGGAGCCAGATGAGAATACATTTGTATATGATGGAAGGAGGAGGAGGCGGGTCTAACCCTTGAACCTGACATCACTGTCCAATGTGTATGAGACAGGGTGGTTGATCCAGCTAACCACACCCTTAATTCTCCCTCTTGTTGAAGCCTAATCTACTTCATTATGTTGTTGTTGTTGGTTTTTTTCTCAGATGCACCACTGATAAGATGAATTAACTTCAGCTAATGATATCAGAATGACTTGTGGAAAAAATACTGACTGAGTATTTAAGGATTGAAAATGACGATTTTTGAATTGAAGTTAATTGGAGCCAGAGTTTTCTTGGAGCCAGCCTCCAGTGGTCGCTGGGTGTATTGCACTTTATTCCACTTCTGCATTGGCCTCATTTTTGAGCCCCATTGGCTTTGTCCATTTCTGTGTCCAGTCTATGGTTCTGACAGAGCAGGTTTTCTGTTCATTAGGGTAAGTAAAGCTAAGTGGTTGTTGCTTCAGCTACACAGACATAAGAGAGGAACTGATCCGCTCATCAAACTCTCTCTCAAATGTCCTGAAAATGTAAAACTAGCTCTTCAAAGGTGAAAGAAGATGGCCAGTTTGACTCCTTTAACCAGCCTCTAACATTTGGGTAGGAAAATGAGTCAGTAACGTTTGCCTTTCACTTCACAATCATTCTGTTAATGTCCTTGAGCAAAGCTATCACTCCCACCTCTTATCAAAGAGAATATTTTAACTTTTCTTGGCCAAGTCAGGCTACATTTAAGTATGTGAACATTTTGCAGGATTTAAATGCCAACCAGCATATATGCTTTCAACTTTCCCTGGATTAAAACATAAATCATGATTGCATAATCAAGATTTTCTATGTTATCTATGCAGACATGGCAAATGAGCCCAGATGGCCTGTCTGGATTGTAAATGCATCAGAGGAATTCAGGCATTGCTAGTTTTTACTCTTGTGTTATTTACAGTATCTCCTGCCTACGTATGATGACTTTGTCCCTCGTGGTACAGTATGTGTGCTGCTGAGCTTTGGTTTCACAGTGAAGAGAGAGAGAAAAAAGCACCATTTAATATGACGCAGCCTTCTCCACTGCACTATTTCAGAGTGACGCCGAGGGAGAGAGATTGTTAGCGACAGACAGAACCCAAGTAAAATCTTCCAGAGCACAGAGGGGCCTATTCACTGTGCTATGTGAAGAGTGGAGAGGGAGAGTGGGGGGTGAGTGGGTGAGGTGGGGGTGAGATGGAGGAGCGCCGTGACAACACTTAAAGTGGCGTGCATGTGTGTGGTGTGGGTTGTATAGTTCCATGGACCTGCCTGTCTGAAGTACACCCAGAGACGGACGGTGCAGGACAGCTGATACCAACCTTGTGCTGATGCCTTGCCCTGCATGTGATAAAACATGACACGGCCTGGCAACAAGGAGGATGATTTCAGATCAAAGCAGTTTGTAAAGTCTACACAGGGCAAAAGAAATGACACGGGGGAGGATTTTGCTTTGGATTTTAACTAAATACTTTAAATATTCTTTAAGTAGTGCTTATTGGAGCTTCATCCGGGCTGATAGATCAGCTTATCAGACTTTAATATTTGCTGTGGCCTAGTGCTCCTTAAGACTCGTTAACATGCTTTGATGTGGAAAATCCTCAGTTACATTGGGATCCAAACAGGAAAGCAGTTTCCAGAAGTAATTTCACTTTAATTTAAGGGATGAAATTACTGATATTTGTATCCCAAAAATCCAGCACCAGCCAGGTTACAGTTCTGATTACCTGTGTTAAGCTGCTGTTGAATGCCCAGCAATCACAAGCTGTGGGAGGGAAGGGGCACCATGCAGCTGCACTTTGAATCGCAATCAAGTATTCAGATTAAGTGACTTCATGGCAATATTTAAAAATACACTCATGATTTGTATTGAAATAGAAAAATAACAGCTGACATAAACAAATACATGTACTGAGTGTTGTTATTTATTTTATTTCAAGAGGATTTTGTTTTAGAAAACAACACTTTTCTATTCTCTCTTTAGATAATTTAAAGGTGTAAAATATGGATTGCAGTTTATTATTATTTATATCAAGTGTCTATTATTGAGTGTGTTATTTAATATGTAGCAATTTTTCCACTTTTTAGATAATTTATTACATGTAATATTATAGAATGAAGCTAATAAACTTTGTATTTTAAATGTTGACAGAAAAACTTCATAAAAAGAACAAAACGTTACATTTGTTTCCTCTGAAAGGGAAAAAATCTATCCTGGGAAATGGAAAAATCCAAAATCTTATCAGAAAAGATACAGAAGAAAATAGTATTTAATTAATTCTCCCAAATATCTATGGACCCATTTAAGGGTTAATAAATGTCATAGCCTTGAAGTTTCAGCATGTTAGGCCTCACACTACAGTGAATCATGTATTTACCTGAATTAAATCTGATTGCTGTGACATCTTGACGGCAAGCAAAGAAAATCAGTTTGAGCGTGACGTCTCTAAAAACAAAATCACATTAGGGAAATGTGCTGAGTAAATAAAACGTTGTTGTCATTGCTTTCCCCCAAAGAATTTCACCACTGAAATGTTTTTGTACACAGACAGTCACAAGTTGTCTACTATGATTTCAGTAACAAATCCACCTGTAAAAACGGCCGGCTGAGGAAAAGGAAACTTCTTGTGGTATTTTCTGTGCGATCCAGTTTGTGGCTCACCTCCTGCTACAGTATGCTTGTAAAACGTAAGACTGATGCCACGGCAAATGTGCCAGCGAGCCTTTCGGTTTATAAAACATTCTCTCTGTTTACCGGCGCTATGACTCATGGTTGCTATGGCGAGGAGCTCTGACAGCAACGCAGCTGATTAGGAGCATCTGACTCCACATGACTGTACTCCCTTCATCTCTCTCTCTCTCTCTGCCTCCATCACTCCATCTCTTTTGAGCTCTGCCTCTGTTCCTTTCTTCTGTCTTTTTCATCGTTCACTTTCTTCTTCCCTCCCTTTTCTCCACTTTTTTTGTCCGACCAACCTTTAATATACTGCACAAGGATTTCTTTTCACCCTTCACAGCTTTCCATCTTACATTCTCCTCTCCTTATTTTCCCCTCTCAGTCCACTCCATCTGCCTCCGTCTTACTACGATGGCCAGCTGCACACCAGATGTGGCCCGCTCTCCCAGCTGTTGGCATCGTGGTCATGAACAAGAGAGGGATGAGATGGAAATGATCGCTCATGAAAGACAAAGCATATTAATCCTCATAATATATGTGAGAAGGATAAATATAGAAAAAATATGATGGAGAAGCAAGTAAGAATAGTCATCAAAAGCAAACGGCAGAACTAGCAACCATAGCCATGTACAGGAATGTTGAGAAATATCCCGATTAGCCGTGTGAAATGCTGAGTCGCACAGTACATCCCTACAGGAACATTATAGTGATGCCACTGAAGATAAAAATGCTATTAAGCAGAGTAAGGTCACTGTTGAGTATCACACAGTGGCTTTACTGTGACATCAGAGGTTTGCGTTCATTAGAAACCACAGAGAGGTACTGGAATATGTGTGAATCAGCTGTTTTATAAGGTGGATTTGTCTGGTTTGAGAAATAATAAGGTAGAAGATAGAAACTTTTCCCAGCAGCCTACATTAATCCTTCACTCTGAGGCAGTAATTAGACATTTTGGTTAATGTGCTTTGCTGTATTGATGATTGATACCACTGTGTGGGCTGTGTCTGTCAAACTGCAGCTAGCAAGAGGTTAGCTGAGACTGGAGCAACAGGTCTCGCTCTAGCAGTACTTATGGCTCTTTTCAACTACGTGGTACCAGCTCTACTCTACTTGAATCAACCTGACTCGACTCTACTCGCCTCTCCTTTGGTGGTCGTTTCCATTACAGAGCATAGTACCAACTCCATGTAGCTGGTGGTCAGGTGATGGAGAAATTTAACAAACTGATCTTTAGAATAACTGTTATGGTGTCACAGAAAGCAGTTTTTTCAGGTGAGAAATTTGTTGTTTTAACAAATATGTTGTTAATTTGTCAAGTTAGAGCCTGTTTAAAATTTTGCTTGAATGTATTCAGAGATGTGAGGTCTTGCTGCAACCTCTGTCACCGTTCAGAGCTCAGGATCCTTTTTTTTTAAATATAATTTTAGTGTTGCACTAAGGTGCTGTCACTGTACCTCTTTTTAGTGTTTTTTCCCCACACTGTAAAAAGTTGTGCATCACTGTGATGACACAATGACAATTCCAACCAATCACATTTATTACTTACCACTACCTGGTCGGCTTTTCTTTGGATCTACAGGAGAGGTGGTACCAGTTAGTTTTTCTGAATGGAAAATTTAAATAAATAAATAAATAAATAAAAATGGTCGATAGAGCTGGTACCATG
>OOFC01020921.1:0-18701 GCA_900323345.1 Pseudochromis fuscus
GAAGTATGGCGGCTAGCAAAGGCTTGTCAAGCTACTCTGGTGCATTATCAACAAAGTGGAGGACTATATACACACTGCAAACTGCACCTGTATGGCAGGGTAAGTATTATTGTGTGCTGATTTCACTTTCTTTGCCTTAAAAGAAATGAACATGAACTGCTCAGATAACTTAACTGTGATGTATTAGGCTTTTGCACTTGCTGGTACTGTAGTTAATAACAGGTATAAACGGAAGGTTGTCATGGTAACAGTTGTTGTGGTGTTGATGAGATAAAAACGTTATGTACGATGAAGCTCGGTTGTCAAGCCTCGTTAATATAACATAACAATCTAAACTGCCAGTGTCCAATATAAAAATGATAACAGGCTGATGGCATGCACCAAAACCGCGGCTAACGCTGCTAATGCTAACAGCTAGCTTCCACACTCACTAAGGAGTCTCTGCACAAGATAAAAAACACAACACCCAGACATTTTGATGGGCTAAATTTCCACGTGGTTCTTCTCAGAGAGGTGCAGACAATACCAGGTAAACAATGGGACATAGCACTTCTGTTGCCAAAATGCGCACGCAGCTTCTTGATGACGTAGGCTGTAAGACGAGGGGAAAAAAAACCCTGCTCTGATGTTTACACGGCCATCCTGTCCTCTTCTGGAAATGATATTGAGGCTTTCACAAAAAAAAAATATTGAAGCATAGTATCTATATCACAGAGTAAAATGCAATGATGAAAAAACCCAAACACTTGTAGTTTGGTTATTCCTACAATTCACTGTAAATGCTGTAAACACCTGCATTTATGTAGCTTTAAAAAGTTTAACTCTTACACTGATTACAGCAAGCTACCACATAAAGTTATGGTTTTACCATCAGGAGTGATTTGGTGTTCAGTGAATTGCCTGATGTCACTTTAACATGTGGGCAGTGGAAGTGAAGCATCAAACCACTCACTGGATATTAGGGGACAACTCACGGTGACCTCTGACCTCTTTTTTATTTCCAAGTTAGGCCTTTTAAAGTGTCATGCTTAGAAGTTTGGTAAAAACAGTCACAGATCACCTCAGCGCCTCAAAGCTAGATTCACTCAGATCAAAGGGGCTCACAATGACCAGCTATTTTAGTTTCTGCTGTCACTTCTGTTTTGTCTTGGATTTCTTGGAAGTCATCTGATGAAGACTGCAAACCAACAAAATGCCATGCATATCCTTTTTGAGAGATTGGTGAGCTTCTTTTAAAATAACATAATCAGATTCAGTTTTACATACATCAGCTTTAAATCTCAAAAAAATTCCCTCCTGGAAAACAAAGCTCTGACATATTGGAACTGAGACTTAAACGGCATAAATGAGATCACGGCAGTATTTGTGCGATTCCTCCCTTTTGAGGTTGTCACCTAAAGCAAACCGAGCATGAAATGATCCACAAAGCTTTGAATGTAACTACCCCTTTGTACACTTCCCTCCTCGTAACGGTACAGCTGCGGAGCTGCCGGGCTGACAGAAGCTTTATTGTCGAGCACTGTTGCCAACAGCTCCCAGAGGAGATCCTGACCTGGCTGTTTCTTTCCACTCAGCATCCTTGCCATCCTTCACACAGATCTCATCCAGCTCGGTGAACAGCTCGTGGGCCACGTGTTCGGCATCTTCCTCTGTGCCCAGAATGAATTGGACCCTCTGGGACGGCGTGTCTGGTGAAGAGAGAGGATGTGAAGGAGGAAGGATGGAAAGGTGAACTGTGGTTCTCAAAAGACTCTGCAAAACACACACGGCACCTCTTACTTTGTCATTACATGGCTTTTAAATGGCCACTGGGTCCATGCACGCACACACTTACACACATTCCCACACACATTTAACATGCTGACTATTTCCTGTTCTATGTGAACTAATTAGTGGGGATGTCAATTTTAGCCTGGAGTGCTGCATGTGTACGTGCGTGTGTGAGGTTCCCACAGTATTGATGGACACTGTTTAACAAACCAGTGCCTCCTCTCTGGGAGGTGGTGGTGGCGACTGATGAGTGACTTTATGAGCCTTAAAAATTATGGATGTGAGAAGTAAAACAGTTTGACGGAGCAAAGCAGAGGCCTAAGAAGGGGTACCATGAGTGGACGTGGTCGTCTCACTGTCCTCGCTTTGTTGCGTTGCGATGCTCCCTGCCCTTCTGTCTCTCTTACGGTGGCGGGAGCCGTGCGCCTTGTGGTGGCGATGGCTCTGCCTGGGCATCCGGACGCCCACAAACAGAGTCCTGTGACCTGAAAACGCAGAGACAGAAGAAACTTTAGATATTTTTTTTACTGGGTATTGCTCCTAAGAGTCTATTTTCACCTTAAAATGAATACATACATTTTTATTCCTTAAAGTCAATGAGACCACTGGTTGTGTCTGATTGCGACTTAGTTATATTTGAAAAAAGAAAACATAAAAGTCATATTAGATTCAGAAAGATTGTGGAGGGTTTAGTTAGTGCACCTTAGAGGAATACAGGGGAGGATTATATCAAATAAAGAACTCGGCTGCATGTTGTATTCATATCAGCTTATGGCCTTGTTTTTATCATTAATATATTTATTATCCATAAAAAATGAGAAGACTCAATTAGATCAAAGTACCTGGCTCACATTGAACAGCTATTTTAATTTCTTCTGTAATTTCTAAGCCTGTTTTCAGTTTTCTCTTGGAGGTTATCTGATGAAGACTGCAATCAAAATGTCACACTTGTCATTTTTCATTGCTGTTGTTCACTTATACCATGCACACACACACAGCAGAGATGAGAACACTTTACTTTATTCTCCACAGCGCTGTTTGGTCTGATGAAATATATATATAACATACAGTAAGTGGTCTCAGTAGATCTGCTGCAGGCTGTGTGAGGCTAGGACCCCTGAGGTGTGAGGTAATTAACTCCCCATACTGTATTTTTCTGGAGAATTTACATCGCATAAGACGTCTTAAAACATTGTAATGACATACGATAAAAGGTCCATTACAAACATAAATTAAGCGCATAAGATATGACTCACTGCTTGTGTTTCGCATTTTGACCTGACCTCCAGTGTTTCTGTGTAGAGTACAATTTTCAACCCACAGGTGAAAATTGCTCAGTGGGTGGATAGATCACTGTTTTCATATGTTGTTGCCAAGCCACCGTTACAAAAACATTAATAAAAATTCACACAATTGAGTCAACACTTAAAAAGGAACCAAATGAACTGATCTCTGCTGTGGAAATGCACATAGAGATATTGTTGCACTTCAAGAAAAGAGGAAAGAAGAGACAAAAGCACACTATCATTTTTTAACTGAATAACAGTTTGGACCACTTCTCAAATTGTGATGTAGTGATAAAGCTGCAGAATATTTCCCCTGCCTTTAAGCAAAATACCTGTGGTGACATCACCAGGTACAACCAGATCTGCATGGCTAAAAATCTGCAGTTGTTTGGTCTCAAAAAGTTAATTACACTGGTCTACAAGGAGAAAACCTCGGAAATGAAAGTAGCTAAATTTTATCAGAATGGGTCAATAATGAAGGAAAATTAAGTCCTGTCCTGAGTGTTAATCGGCTCGTTTCCAGGATACTGAAAAATGTGATATAGCAACAAGAATGGTGCCACAACAATCAATATAAATTTATATATATTTTAATGTATTATTCTTTTTCATGTAACATTTTTATGTTTTATCTTGAAAACCTCAGCCAACCAGCACCTTTATCACCTGTTTTCTGATTCATTTGTTCAAAATATGTAAGAAGCACATTTTACCTCGGAGGTCGATACTTTCCCCAAATCTTTTCCCAGTGTATTTTAAGCACGGCCTCTAGTTTAACAATTACATAATATTGTAAAAAGATTCTTCTTGTTTGTAGGGTGTTTGGGAGGTTTTCGATGCCCTGTGGCTGATATCGGTTCTTGCTGACCTTTCCTTTCGCCCTTAAACTAACCACATTAATATTTTACACATAGAGGATACTTTTTCCAACTCACCTTCTAGTTCCTCTTTCTCATAGTGGATGTTCAGCACTGAGCTTGTCCCTCCCTGGTCTACCACCACCTCCTCATCTGGCCTCTGATGGACACACACAGACACATCACAAGCAGTAAGAATAATGTTACTGTTCTGATTTGTCACTTTTGATACTGACAATGTGTTTATATACAATGCCCCAAGAGTCACACTGTTGTTGTGGAGAAGTGAATCACCTTCAGCCCGTCAAGATCAGTCCAGGAAAGAAAACCTTAAAGGTCATTATGGCCAGAAGTGTTCTGTTGAGGAGAAGCTAGTGACACTGTAACAGAGCCTCTAATTGGCCAAACTTGCGAGAGCTTTCCGATGATAAGCATCAAATTCCAGACGGTCTATTTTCAGACCGTCTGGTATGGACCCACAGAAGGACAAGTAGGCATGTGCACACGTCCACACAAACACACACTCACATAACAGAGGTAAACAGAGTATGAGTCAGGTGGAGAATGTGCTAGGCTCTACTATCCAGGGGAAATCAAATCAAATTAACAGAGTGCCATCTCCATCAGAGGTGCTGCTGCTGCTGGCAGACTGCTGTGAGATGTTGCTGATTTTACTATCCCAGTGTGAAGCCTTTCTTAGAAACAGCACAGTTTGCTCACAAGCGCTAGTAGCCGTTACCCATGGTCATGTATTCGTCCTATGAAAATAACGACAGAGGCTCTGGAGTGACTGTGCTGCTGCATCCTCTCTGTTTACAGGATGTCTCTTCATTTCTCTGCATGAGTGCATGCTAACAGTAAATCTTTAATTTATAATCTCTGGCAAATTCCCAACTAAGCTGCTAAAGAGAGTGAATACAAACCATTGCACCAAAGTATAAATCAGTTAATTTTTTTTTTTCTTTCTGCGAGCAAAGTATGTTCAAGCAGGCTCGAGCTGTTGTCAGTGAAATCCATAGGTTACAATCAATCAATACATGCAAATAGAGGAGGGGGTGGACTTTTCCACAAACCCCTACTGCACACACTCCAATACACATAAGTATATATAAATGCAGCTTTCTACATATTCGATATCTCAGCCCACTCTCTGTGCACACATGATCTTTACATACTGGATGTGTTTCCATGAGTGGGTGTGGGGGTGGCTGCAGAACTTGCTGGAAATGAAGATGAAACATGAAAAAACAAATAATTTCATCATCACCAAACCCACTCTATTGAAAATGATTACTGATATGAAGCACTGAGCATCTTAAAAAAAGATACATCCATTTGGAAATTAAATATTTATGATGAGAAAGTAATACGTGCGGAGAAAATGCAGCGAAGACGATGTAAGAGAACAAGAGTGAAACTCAGGGGAGAGGTATGGTAATTGATTTTGTTAGTTAGCTGGTGAGTTAATCTGTAACTTTAATTCTCTCTAGCGCCTCCTTGATTTAATTACGCCTGATGAAAATAACCTTTGGTGATGTTGCAGACCTTTAATCACTGGCAAACAATCTGATAATCTCACATTACAGCGGAGCAGCTTTCTTATCTTCTAGCTCGACCGTTTTTCATTTGACAAGATGTGTGCGTGAATGTTCATCAAAAGATGGAAGTGGGAAAAATAGCCTTCAATTCAGCACATCTGAAAACTGAGGGACTGACACTAAAGACCTGCAGTCTCTTTCTTGCACTATTTTAGCATAATTGGAAAGTCCAGTATCCAGCTCACACAGTGGTCAGTGCTGCTACATGACGGCCAGGGTGGAAAAAATAATTGCAGTTTGTCTTCCTGAAGAGGAAAGAGCAGAGTTACCGGAGAGGAACTGAAAATATCTTGGTCTGTCAGAGCAGCATATAAGAGTTCCCATTAGAATACTAGTGGATACTACAGAATACTACTGGTTTATTTATTATAGTGGTACAAAAATAAAAGTGTCATCATTAGAGGTATTATGTACAATAAAAATACTGCATATATTCTGATGAAAAACATTATACAGTCATAAAAAAGTGAGTGCAAATTAATATTTTGTTCATAAATTTGGACATGGTAAAACACAAGCACAGCAAAACTTATAGAAATAAATAGATGTATCCTCTATGGGAACAACACCATTGGCCTCAGATGTTTGTACTTCCTCCAGTCTTTGGCATAAACTTTCTCAACCTTTCCATTAAACATCCCTCCAGTTGAAATATGTTTGAGGATATTACCTGTTTCCAATCCCTCTGCAACATTTCAATGGGAATTCAATTTTGTGCTTTGACCAGGACATTTTGCAACAGTTAGTTTGTTTGATTTTTCTAAACCATTCCTTTTATGTCTCAGCAAACACTGTGTATTGTTACTGTATCCAAACAACTCTGTGTTTGATAAGTCCACAACATTTTTCCAACAGTCCTGGTCTTATAAGTAACAGTAAGTCAAGTTTGTACTTTCAGATTATAGATCGGTAACAGTTTGACACCAGCAGCTCCAAGAATTGCAAATACCAATGTTACTTTTATTATTAGGAGCTGGTCCAAACTTTTTCATACCTTGACCAAGGACAAATATAAAACTTAATATCTAGCTAATTAGAGTAGTTGGTCCGTTACATAAAAAAAAGCTTTTCTAGATACAAAACTACATTTGCACTAAAGTACCCTGTGTGTATGCCAGTGTGTGTTACTGTAAGATGTGTTTTTGAGCAAGAGCGAGCAGTGATCCCTCTTAGTCCTCCTGGGGTTTGAATGATAAAACACCACACAGCTTATTGACAGAAAAAAACCCTTCTTCTGTATCATGCTGGTTTCCGCCTGCAGTTACGAAATGTGATAAATAGGGATAGAGCTGTGAATATGTGTATCTGTGTGTGTGTATAACCTCGATTTCAGACTGTATTTATATGCACACTGATGCCCCACAGCAGTATTTTATCTTCTGTCTAATTCCTTTAGCTTCTCCATGCTGCTAAAAACTGAACAGCTTAGCATATTAGCACAAGATTGTGATAAGAAAAAAACTAATTAGCATGCTGTACAGACAGATGAATGTCTTACCTGATTATGAGCAAAAATCCTAATCCGACTCCAAAGACTTCTGTTATGTTTTATATGAGCTTATAATTCACTGAATGGTCAGAAACAGCTTAGAGATCCCATGACGTTGACTTAATTCACAGGTGTGGTTGGCCTAACGCTGCCCTCTTGCCTTGTTTCACACCCTCTCCATCACATCAGTGCTTTGGGATTTCTTCATCTTTCCATGACTGAGCACTTTAACATCCCAAGACAATTTTGTTCTTTTAAAAAATAAGGCTACTTAATTAGGAAGTCATGCTTGGGCCAAACGCTGGCTGTGACTCATGGTTTTATAATTATGTTTATGCAGGAGGTAAAAGCACAGTGGCAGGAAAAAAGGATTGTGACCATGAGTATTTAAACATTTAATGGCTCCAGAAGGCCGCAAATTAAAGGAAAAACCAATATAAAGTGTCCTGTTAAACCTCAGTGTGCACTGGTATCGACTTAACCAGTTTCTGAAACTCTACATTTTAACTCCAAGCGTACCGCCGGCAACAGGTCTGGACATGCGTCTTTGGATTACCGTAATTACATCACGGTTTGAGCAATCAGAAAAGTTCCAATGGTTTCTGAGAGCTGAGATGTTGCACTTTACAGTGAATATGGTGTCATTACGGTAATTTTACAAGACTCTCCCAGAAGCCAGCAAAACAGCAGATTTACTACATACTGCATGTTGTAAGAGTGAAAAACACAAAAACTGATTTTGATTTTAGAGTTTTAGTGAACAAAAAAACTGCAACTGCGCATGAATGTTAGATTTTGCATGTTAAATTTGTATTTGGAATCAAAATAAGCATAAAAAGTGCAGGTGGAAATTTGCAGGCTGAGGTGTTAAATGTTGAAGTCCCCCTCTATGCAATTGTCAACAGAGAGTTCTGGGTGATAGACTGATTTTTAATACCTGCCATGGAGCTTCATTGGATGTTAGTTGTGTAACTGCCCCATGCAGTACAGCTGTGTACAAGAATCTGAGTTCATCCTGTTTACTCAGATTTTTCTTTGAATTTGTTATGTGTCTACATCTGTGCTTTCCACAGAGGCTTTCTGCTGCAGAAATAGTCACTACAGCAACAAGTGTACAGTTGAAAACAGTCCCAAACAACTTAACCATTGACCCTGTAACTGAAGGTAACTGTTGTAGAAAATAATTGATCTGTTTTGTTTTTTTATGAGAGGAGATATATATAATCAGTTTTTCAAAATCTATGTCTTTATGGAGGCCCTAAAAGGACATAAATAATTACATTTTATTTTTCCCGTTTTCCCTTGATAACAACTTCATTTCAGTGGTTTTCTTGAGATTTTGGCGAAGATTGATTTTTTTATTTGGAGAAAACAAAGGATCATTTATTTCCTTTTCTCAAGATAACTAATTGATCTAGCTATCTATATCTCTATCTCTATAACGAAACAATAATCCTATAAACAACGCTTGTTTTCTCGAGATAACAAGAAAAATAACTCAACATCTCGAGAAAACCACTGAAATTAACTTGTTATCAGGGCAAAACAGAGGAAATAAAATGTATTTAATCATGTCCTTTAAGGGCTTCCGTATGTCTTCACTTGAAACTAATGACCTCAGGGATTTGTGCCACAGTCAGAACTGGTAAGTATGTATTGAAGTACTGAAGACAGACACGTGCATTGATGGTATTAGTCCATTTGTGGATTGTAGTTCCAGTTTTACTGAAGGACATCTGCATCAGTAAAACTGGGGATATGTGTGCAATGACAGCAAAATAATTTTCTCATCTCATGAAACAAACTGTGAAGTGTAGCACCAAGATGTCCAAGTCATTACCACAGACCTTGGTTATATTTTTAAACTACGTACCCAGGCATACATGCAACCTCTTCCTGAATCTCTCTGTGCATGCACATGTAGCCTCAATTCGCTCTCACACACACACAATGTGTTATCAGTCACTGCAGCTGTGCTGGTGAATTACGGCGTCTATGCAGTGTGTGGGTTTAGGCTCAGGCTGGAGGCAGTCGGCTCCATTAGAATTGGAGCTTTACCAAACATATAGGCACACAACAGGAGGGAATGGATGAGAGAGCGACTCTAAAAGCTCTTTGTCCTACAAAAGATGGCAGACTATCAGATCAATTAACTGGGATCCATTTGGTGAGCAAACACACACAAACACACACACAGAAGAGGAGGAAAACCATTCTCCCGAGGTTCATTCAATAATTGTAACTACAGAGTGTGTGAATTTGCCTTTTAGATCTCAGGGGGTCATCACACAAAAGGAAATCCTCTGTTTGACCATCCCCTGAGTCAATGCTTTTCATAACACAATACGAGTCACAGCCCACCGTCTTCCTGGTCACAGTTCACTAATAGCACCGTCTTAATGGCGACTTCATGCAGGTATGTGTTTTTTTAAAAGGTTAATGGTTCCCTGTCATTCACAACTCACCTCCCTGGTGTCGCATTAAGTGCTTCAGCTAATTAAAAGCTCACATGGCACCTTAAGTTTTGTTTCCCCCTGCGTGGGTGCGCACATCTGTGACCCTCAAAGCGTGCACGTGTGCGTAATTTTCCATTGACAGAGCAAATAATTTGTGCGCAGCTGAATGTTTCTATCTCTTGGCAACCGTCCCTCTTTCTTCACTCTTGTCCTCTAGCTTAGTATCAGTCACAGTACTCGGGTGGGTTTGTGACTCAATAATTTTCCACACAGATTAACGCCACTGTAACAAAGAATCAGCCCACTGCAAGACCCAAAATGGCTGCTTGTCCTTGAGGTTCTGTCCTTTACAAGTGGATCAGTGGTCACCAACTGTAGGAGGTTAGCACTGGGCTGAGAAAAGTATGTACCAATGAGGGAGGTAAAGATTACGATGGGATAGATTTGTGTTCTAACAGACACACAACTTCAGTTAATATGCTGTCAGTTCTTCAATGGTTATTAACTTTTTCTGAATTGTACATGAGGCTTTAACGGTTTGAATTCAACAAAACTACTCCATCCCTCTCTCAATAGTCTTGCTAGTGTGAGATCTACTCTGTGTTTCCCAGAGCAGTGTCTGAGCTGCTGCTGTGAGAGACTAACACAAAGGGAAATTTGTTCTAAAACGGCTGCAACTTCGTAAACTGATTTCGTTTGACTAAGTCAGAAAGCTAAAGCCCAAAGTTAGCGTTAGTCAAGGTCCTGATTACTTTCTACTGGAACACTGTTACCCCATTTTCCACCAAACAAAAACTGTTGCTAGTTCCGGGCTAGTGCCAAAGTTGGTGGTTAGTTGGTTCAGATCCTCCTAGGTCCAGTTTCTCCTATGAACCGGTTTGCTTTTCAGGAGCAAGGAGCTAAATTGGGGCCACGTCACTGCGTCATCGTAAACAGTCAGTATGTCGCTGCATAGGGAGCCGGTTCCCCAACAACCAGCCGCTAGCAAGCTAGCTGCTGTTAACAAACTACTGTTACCCTGTTACTATCAGTTCATGAAAAAAGCGGATTATCTATTTACAACATGATTGAATTAACGAAGCAGTCTTGCATTGCTACGTGCGGTATTTATTCAGTGTGGGGAAATCACGACGTCCTTTATGCTTGCATATGATGGCGAAGGGCACCCTCGCTGTAATAATGCTTAAATGGAGGAGTTATCGTGTGCATACAAGTGCTGTTCCTGGTTTTACAAGTTTACACTGAGATCCAGAGTCAAAACCGTATTTTTATTACTCTTCTACTATCGCTAGTTGTGTGTTTCCACCGTCGCTCCACCAGCTCCTGGTGTAGTCGCTGCTTACTCGGTGCTGAGCTCTGGTCCAGCAAGGAAGTGGGGCCAGACTTAGCCCCAGACTTAGCCCCAGTCTTAGCGGCTGGGGCCGGTTCTAGTAGAAGGTGGAAACACAACAAATTGGGGCTAAGTCAGGAACTGGCCCCGAACCAGCACTGGAACCCACTCGGTGGAAAAAGCGTATATATCAACCAGAATGAATGATAAAGAAAAACAGAACTAGTTTCAGTATTTATGGGCTCATGACTATTATTTTAAGACAGACTTTAAAAGCTGTGAACCTATTAATTAATTTGTCTGTAATAGTATATTTTTCCCTTTATTAATTACTGAGGATAAACTAGTATAAAGCAAAGTAAGCCGTCTAATCAGTGCAAT
Source organism: Pseudochromis fuscus (assembly GCA_900323345.1). Lineage (NCBI taxonomy): Eukaryota > Metazoa > Chordata > Actinopteri > Pseudochromidae > Pseudochromis > Pseudochromis fuscus. The sequence goes on from OOFC01020921.1 coordinate 11,168, forward strand.
TGTGTTTCTTTCTTTTTTTGCCCATCTTACTGATTTACATCATGATCACTTCAGGCACCCTCGCCTAAAGAGACACAGGAACACGATCACTCCCCTACAATTGATAACTAAGGAAATACAAGAATATTTTCAGTCTGGACAGTTTGTCCCAGAACAAAATGTTAGCTTCTTCAGAGTAGAATTGAATAGTACAGTCGCACACAGTGTCCTACTTTGGATGCTGATAAACCTCCCTTTGATGCAGAAAGTAATTGTAGACACATCACACACCACAAGTTCGTAAAGACACTTTGATATGTGAACTGTAGCTGAAGTGTTAATCTACAAATGTGCACAAAGAGGAGAAAATGCCATTCACTCTCACGCCTTTTCCTTATAACCTCAACACCATTTTTGCTTTAACAATTTTCCTTGTATTAAAAGTTTCTCCTTCCTGTGCTGAGTTCATGACTTTTCTGCCTTGGAAACACATTTAGAGGTGTTTAACAATTCCTCCAATTTGAAAATTTCTTGGATGTAAGTATTTTTTTTTAGCAAAATCTTTCAGCAAAATCACAAGGTAGCGATGTCAAAGTGCTATCAACGTCAAAAACAGTGAACTGATTGTCGCTCTAAACAAGTAGAGCAGCATTGATTTGCATCCCAGTCTCCTGACTGAGTGGGGCAATTGATGAGTTGCACGAAAAAAAAAAAAAAAAAACCCTCACTCCATTAGGACTATGAGGGAGCAGTGAGTGCAGTGAACTTCTGAGGGATGAGACCTGCTGGTTACTATGAAGAGGACTGAGATCCGGAGGGATAGCTGACAAAACACATTACAGACACTTAACAGTTGCTTAGGACAAAGAAGCACAAAAATCATAATTGAGCATGAAAGGTAAGCTCATTAAGAAACATGAACATCACTGACATCCACACTGAAGGACACTGATTGGCAGACTCCTAAAAGTCAAACCGTGAGTCTCTCTAACATTCGAGTCCTTGGAGATGTCTCATTACTGACTCGACCGACCATGACAATTACCTGTTTTCCTCTAACAAAACACTTGTTCAACAAACCTCTTGATACGAACTTCCTCCGCTCCTCTTGATTGTGTCTCTCTGCAGTCTATTATTTTTATCTGTCCATGCCAACAACGCCCTGCTTCCTGTTTCCAAGCTGACCCCTCTCTCCCTCCATCAGAAAGGCACCCTGAACTGACAGCAGGGACACAGATCCTGACTCAGACAACTGGGCCTGTCACTTCCAGACTGGGATTTATGTCTGAGAGTCAGGATTGGCACGTGGTGCCACGGCCTCAAGCTACTGCTGCCCCTTCACAACATTGCACCATCGTTAATCTGCTGGTGAGACAAATGCGACAGTGCTTCCCTCAGAGGAGGGATGAACATGAATGGTTGAAAGGGAAAGGTAAGGATGAAAAAGTAAGAAAATAAAGGAGAGAGCTAGAGGAGATAGGTTTAGAGGGGTGGCTGTTGTGACTGCTTCAGCCCACGGGTAGCATGAGTCATACACACCTTATTCAATGCCACACATACCGCTGTGCCTCTCCACAGCTCTCGCTCTTTAATTGTTTTCCTTCTAGAAAGATTACAGCAGCATTAGATAGCTTTGTGGGTAAAAGACTGTATAACACAGACTGTAGGGTTAACCCTGAAAGATATGACATCAAACAGACAATAAAAGGTTGAAGATCGAGAAAGAAACTCTAAAGGGACTAAATATGTTAATATGTGTGTACAGAGGATTTTCAGTTCTTAGGATATGCCAAAATTATTTATGTGAAAGGCAACTGGATTAAACGAAGCCTTATGGCACTTCACAGTAGTGATAGTTTTCGAGCATGGTGTGGCTTATTGAGTAACTTAAAACACTCATTAAAGTTTTCACATGTGGAGAACTCAGACTTATTAAATCAGATGAACTTTTCCTTTGGAGATTTGCACAAAACTACAGTGTTGCTCCTCAAAGTACAAATGAACCTATCAGACAGGCCACTATGGATCACTCTCACTAAATGAACTTTATGCCACCAGACTGATTAAAATGGAGGCATGGGACTGGTGCCAAATATCCACAGTAAAACGACATGAAATGGGAACTGTGACAGCCTTGTGCTTGAGGGACGTAAAACCGAGCCAAGTTTATGATGGAGAGCACAGTAAATTATTATAAACCTGCACCTTAAATCACGGTGTCATATGTCGGGCCTGGGAGTGACACAATCAAACGTAGCATCTCTGAGATCCACATTACATATGGCTGATCAGATTCTTGAAAAGATGTATCAACCCTGTAACTACATTGAATTCCACTAAATTTTGTGTCATCTGCATATTGCTGGTTTTTACCCCAACACTGTGTATAGAATGGACAAAGCTAACGTGATGTCACCCTTTGGTTTGTGCAGATTTTGAAGTCAGGCGTTTCAATGATGTCATGTTGGGTTTCTGGGGCCAGAAGTGACCATATTTGGATTTGAAGGGAGAAGTGAGGAGGCTGATCTGACCTTTGACTTGAGTCAATCAAACTAACCACACCCCAAACTTTCCTCTTTTTGAAGCCTGATATTTACTTCATGATGAAATGATTTTAAGATGGACCACCCAATCACTAATTAGAAGAGCTGACTTTAGAATAATTTGAATTTTTGAAATGAAGATAACTGAAGTCTGGGGCTGTGTCCGAATGTCCACACTATTCCCTAACCCCCCGTTTGCTATATAGTGCCGAGCTACATAGTGAGCTATATATTGCTCTGAATCAGCTGGCGATTCGGACACGAAGCCCTCTACTTTCTCCTGGCGCCGGATCATGTGACCACCAGTGGTCACCATGGTAACCAGGCCACTACAGCTCACGAAAAATATAAACCCAAAAGAAAACCCAATTTATTTATGTGAATTTGCTCAGTGATATTGCATTTCATTCTTTCCTTGTTGTTTTTATGTTCAGTAATTAAAAAATAAAATAAAATCTCTACATTTTTGTTTTTTGGAGTCAGCATCTAGTGGCCAAAAGGAGTATTGCACTTGCACCTTTTTGCACCTCTGCATTAACCTCATTTTTGAGACCCAGCTGTTTCGTTCATTTCTACAGCATGTATTTTTACCCTTGCTGAACCTCACGCTCCCACTTTAGCAAAGCTTGTTTTAAACTGCTCACCGACCCAAACAACTTCTTGTTCTTAACTCAGTGGCACTCAGAGACAAAAAAAACTCATCACAGTAGTTACCTCGCAAGTTTAGTTCAATGTTGAGGGACTGGAGTCCTTTATATGAAAATGGCCATATAAGTCAGATTTTATCTACATGACTTTACCAATACAGTTATAATCAGTTTCTTTGCATATAAAATTAAAATCTAAAACATATGATAACCCATCAAATATATGATGTCATACTGTAGTTTAAATGTAGAGGAGCTGAAATAACTTTTTTAGTTGTGAGGATTTCCTATTATTCTGTTTTTCATATCACGTAAACTGAATAACTTTGGATTTAAAGTCGTCATTGGACAAAATAAGCTATATGAAAATGAACTTGAGCTTGTTTGCGAGGTATATTTTTCTGTATTTTAATTTTTAATTAAGCAAATGATTGAATGAGAAATTAATCTTCAGATTTATTGTTGCAATATGATAAAAAAATAATGTGCTAGGATTGCAAGTAGTTATTACATAAGCTTAGCATCACTTGGAATACCTGCAACATTAATGCTGCAAAGTGCTGCCTTACAAACTAACACATCAATTCTTAATTACTGTAAATGGGACCTTTCTATATGAGTACTTTAGCCTTTAATACTTAATTCAACTGTGAATAAAGTGTTGACTACTGAATCTGATTTACAAGCTAATTGAGGATTTCTACATCTTCATAGAAACAGGATCTGGTCTTCTCCACTACACCCTGGACACAACATTACAACAGGTGTCAGGTGGAGGGGAGTGGGTGGACTATGAGCTTGTCCATGGCGACTGACCACAACATCACATATATGATGGAGAAATTATCTCAACAGATAATGAGACTTAACCCATATGTGGTTGAAGAGAGAGGCTCAGAGGTAATTTCACCTTCCTTTCTGAATGCTGTCTAATCATATCAGAGACTTCCCAGCTCACCTCTGGTCCTTCTCATCTGTCTCCTACCCTCAGACAGGATGCTATTATAAATCACGGTGATGACTCTGTTAGGGCAGGCTGCATTAGGTCCATTAGGCTATGATACTGGTGCTTCTAATCAAGCTATGCAAACATGACTGCATAAGAGGTTGAATAAAGCGCTTGTGTGATCACTGGTTTTTCTCACTGTATCCTAACGTCTGTAAAAGGGTTGCAACAACAGGACATGAGATCAAGCAATTTTCCCCTTCAAACCACACTTCAGAGCAAGCATGTCCTCCTCTGGTCGCCTAATAACGGACATGTATGGAAGTAGACACTCATCTCTTTCTGAAACACCGTGTAAGAATGGCGTCAAGGTCATTTAAGGGTAACTGGAAAATATAACACAATCTCATCTAATTATGAAGCAGCTGAAAAATCCACCCAACACTCATATTCCTGTTATTCTTCCTCACACACATGCGACTCCGGGACGAGCAGTTGACATTTAATGAGCGCTGTGCTATGTAGGCTGTGCGAAAAATGTATCAATACCTAATCAATAATCTGCTGCACTCTCACAACAGTCTGTCCTAGACGTTTCCCCAAACACGTTTTTATCCACGAATGCTTGAGCTTTTAGCTAAAGTAAGTAAGTCAGATTTCTCCGCGCATTGCAATGTGACACGCTCTCCTGGAATTAGTGCACGTGCTTGCACCTCAGAATAACAAATATCAACAACATCCCGCGAACACAGCCTCATCCTGCAGGGGACGAAACACTGTTTAACATCCTGGAATAATATTTATCGAGTCCTTGTGGACGTTAAATGTGCAAAAAAAGAAAAAGGGAAGGAAAAGAAGTACATTTTAATCTTTTCAGTAAGTTAGTGCATGTGTAATGAAACAGTTGTTATATATAGCACAGCGCATCCCTGAGTTTGTGTTAGCGCACAGATTTTGGACCAGGAGCTCCAGTAACAGAAGCTGATCTGTGCCACCCCACGGTGTCAAAGCAACGCGCCACGCATTAGACATTTAAAGCGCTCTTTACCTGGTAGCTCAGTATACTCTCGGGGTCGTTGACGGGCATGCTCATGGCCTCTGAGTTAACCTGCTCAGCGTTCACGGAGTGTAAAGGTGAGACGTTCACTGAGCTCAGTCAGCCTGTCGCCGCTGTCTCTTTCAGGACGTTTTGAAGAAGCAGTCACGAGTTGGCAGCAGCAGCTCCTTGTGTTTCTGCAGACATGTTGAGTGTTGACATCTCTGTCAGATGAGGAAACGGTGAAAATGATAATTTTGCTCCCCCTGTGTTATGATGATTTCCCAGCCGCGCTCCCAGCTCCCCTCCCTCCTGTCCTGGCTGTGGAAGCTGGATGCGGAGAGCATCACTGCAGCTCAGCCAATCACAGCGCAGAGGCGTACAACGGGCTGCGACGCACTGCTGCTAACCAACACAATGAAGCCAAGACTATACTGGAAGACTAGAGCCTATAGAGCTACTTCACTCTTCCTGTGACCACTGCGCTCCACTTACTTCAGTGCTTTTCTTCTTTAACCTAAAGGCTACTGGCCACAGCACAGATTTACACTGACACTCAGCTAAAGTGTGGGCGCTGCATGCAACAAATATCAGTACGCACAGAAAACTTTATGTTTGCCAAACTTATCTGCTATACTAAACAGCAATAGAGTTCACTTTCACTTCAAATCAATAGCCTATATACCCTGTGTAATAACATGTTGCAGCGCTGGGACTGGAGCACAATTTTTTCTGATGTTGAGCATTTCCCTTTATAATAATTTTTATAAATGATGCCATATGAAAGAAAATCAAAAGTTTCTGGTAGTAGAATATAAAAAATATGAAAATGTTTAGTTTTCCCAGCGATGTTAATACATAGTTGGACATCATGTGAACAATTAAGCAAAGTCAGACTATATCTCAAAACCGTAGATAACTACGTAAGTGCACCTGGTCACTTTACATGATCTGTATTAAAATATACACGATTGTAGGGTTATTAACATAATATAAACTATTTCCCGTTACTGTTATAAGTTGTAAAAGAAAGTATAAAATGTACAGCCTTCAGCAGTAAAACGTGTTTTCTGAAGTGAGGAGTACAACATGACAGAACAAGGACAGGATCCAGGACATTATGGATCTGACTGAACCTGTGCGCACTGTAAACATATTAGAAAGTCTCTGATGCCACCTTGTGGGAAGCTAAAGTATTGTGCACAGTAGGATACGGATGCATGTTTGTAAAATCCAAACACTGTTGCAGAGTTTCAGCCATGCAAGTTAGGCTCGTTTTCCTTTAAATCAGATGGTCGCCTTTATTTACAAGGAGGAAGAGGATATTACAGATCATCGGTGGGCTAAATTACATGTTTTCCTCCTCCGCGTGGCCTCTTTGGACTAAGACACATTTGAAATTGTCCACTTGCCACACTGTGGGAAACACTTGGTTGGATTTAGTTGGTTGCACTGAGTTCAGGCTGCAAGAAGACATGTCCTCACAGATGATTATGATGCATCGCTGTGTCACGCCTGGTTTAATTGTTCCTTGCGCGTGTCGCCTACACGTGTAAGCTACACTGCAACTGATAGCGTCGGATAAGCGATCCACTTTCTTCGTGGCTAAAGGTGGAGGATGTCTCGCCGACCTGCATGGCGTCCTGTTTCTCCTGGGCACGGTTGTTATGGTAACTGTAAACATTCTGCAGGAGCATGCACGGTTGTTATGGGAACTGTGTGCAGGAGCATGAAGGCAGGGAGTCTGTGAGGACGGAGCGGTGTGGTCTCTGGGGAAGCAGAAGCATTTGGTTTGTATTTTAATATTCCCTGTACGATCTCTCCTGTTGCTTTTATTTGAGAGGCGTTTTAGGAATGACATGTGTGCACGTTTAATCGCTGACATGCGTGATAGAGAGAGTTGTCTCATAAAACCACGGTCATTCATCTTTGATATGTCTACACTGTAAAGAAAATCTCAAAGTTTTTCTGTCTATTTTACAGATGTTTTCTGTTTTTGGAAATATCCACAAATAATAATGAAATTACACAAAAAAATAAAGAGGATTTTCTGTCCAATGTGAAATAACATGAAAATCCTGTGATTGCGAATGACCAAGAAAATCCAGTTTTTACAAAAGATTTTTTTTTCTCCACATGAAAGGTTTTTAAAATACAGTCACAAATTTATCATAATTTTACACACAAAAAAATGTATTTAATAAATGAAACAATACGTGTCTAAAATTGGACAGGATTAGTAAAAGCTAAAATGAAGCATTGGTTCTGTAACTGACATATACATCTGTTTGTTAATTGACAGATATCTTGTACAATTATGTAACATAACATGCAAATATCCTCCAGTAAACATTACACAATATTATATGCAAGATTTTGTTTT
>OOFC01020924.1:0-13866 GCA_900323345.1 Pseudochromis fuscus
CTGTCCTCAGTCACCTGCTTTTTCCGTTTCACTATCACCATAAAATTATAATTGATTATAACGGACAATTAATTATAATAATAACACCGATTTGTTTCCAATCAATATGCAGTATTAAGAGTTTTGTGTTGTTTTTATCCATTACTTGTCTTCATTATTATTTGTAAAGTCATTTTCTTTTCTTCGTTTGTTATCTTCAGTTATCCGCAGCACATTTAAAAAAAAAATCAGGACTTTAGCTTTTAGTAGAAAGTCCGAAGTCAAAGTGTCACATTTGCTGCTGTCTGTTCCTCGATCCCTTTTTTAAAGTGGCCGTAAAGCACAGTTGTCTTTCCCAGGCTGCGGCGGTGGCGGCGGCGGTGGTGGTGGTGGTGGTGGTTGCTGGTGGTAGGACTGTGATGGGTGTACTGACAGGCAGAAAGACAGAGTGTGGGTCAGCCTCGCCATCTGTCTCTGCTCTTTACAATGCTGCGTGATTGACAGGGGTACAGACAATCCCCTAACCTCCAGCCCAAACAGGATCCACACAGCCTGCGACACATGCTGTTGCACAACACGGTTTGCTGTGGTTTATCTTCATATTTTTTTTTTTTTAGTAATCTTCTTTTCTGTACATTTAATTATATAATCAGATTCACTTTAATCAAGCAGAATTAATTTACAGCACATGTCGGTTTTGAGTGTGAGAGATACGCTAACTAAAATATTAGGGGTGCACAGCTTAATCCCAGCAGGGGCAGCGATGGGAATACCTGGAGTAGGTGATATCCAGTTAGGGCTCTTGTGTATGTTTGTTGCAGCACTTGTTGGCATGATGGAGGTAGGATTGTGTATTTTTGGTAGGGATCATATGTGCATTCATTTATTTATACCTGCTTATCCAGTTGGGTTGTGGTGGTCGCTGTAGCCCGTCTCAGCTTGCAATCGGTCACCACCAATCAGTGAACCTGAGCTGAGATTCGAACCCGTAACCCTCTTGCTGTGAGGCGACAGTGCTAACCGCCACCCCCTTAATCACCCATGAAACATTTTCATCTAAATTCTGGCTACCAGAGCGAGGTTACTAAATACTATTTAGCCCACTGATGGGCTTTGGCCCAGTTTCAGATTACCAGGATTAGCTCCATTTTCAATTAGTTCCCTGAAAGAAGGAGCTTGAAAAAGATGACCACACTTGATGAAGAGAGGTTTTTTTTTTTATATACAAGACCCCTTAGTGTTTGCCTTGTGTGTTCAGTAGCACTGTGTCTTTGTGTATGAATGTACAAGCTTGTATGTGTCTCTTTGTCACTGTTAACACATACAAAATTTATTAAAAAGCAGCCAGGACAAAAGGAGCCCTAGATATGAACCCACCCTGACAAAAAAAGCAGCTTCGTAACTCCAAAGGATGCAGCCTGATATTATATTTAACTGAATGATCACTATTAAAACAGGTAAGAATTACATTTGAAACCTGAATTTGAAAAAGCACGAAATTGGCCTAATTTATCGGAGATGAATGCTGCAGGAAGAGAGCCCTCTTTTTTTCTCATCAAATAAATGAAGGTAAAATAAAAAAAATTAAATTGAAAAGAGGCACATGCGTAACTGCCAGGCCCCAAAGGACTGTATGTCCCTATTTTTCTACAGATTTCCTTAGTTAATCCAGGCTCAATTTACAGGGATGCAGACTCGCTTTTCAACCCCCATCATATTATCTCGAATAAGAAATACTCCTGATGGTCACATGATCTTAATGTGGTAAAATATTCCTCTTTAATCATCTCCCACATTGAATCTTTAGCATGTATTGTATTTAAACAACACACACTGGTTAGAAATATATATATTTTTTAAAAGTATAAAAAGGGATTTTAACTTTTTGAAGCAAAGAGCCAAAGATAGCTCCAGTTTCACTCAGCAGTCAGTTTTATTATCATGCCAGCAGTCATTTTGTTGTGTAGGTGTCACAGTTTTTCAAATGGTATACATCCCATTTTTGGAAATGAAACTTCTCAAACCACACAGCAAATGTTACACAGTGAGCCTTGCCAATTGCAAGAGAGGAGTTTTGGAGATATTTTCTAAACACCCTGGTCTGCCAGTCTTTCCCTCCTCTGCCTCCTACTCCATCACTCAGAATAATCTCTCACCCCCCCACCCCTCCATCCGCATCCCATTTCCAGAATGAATATGAAGCGTGCTTCCCCAGCTGTCCCAGCCGCCCTTCAAAAACTTCTTTCTCCCTCCTGTGGCAATTTTTAAAGGGCATTCAAGCCGCTGACCAGTCGGTGTGATGCTTGTCTGACTTCATCGGCAGCCGGCCAAAAGCTGATGTCACTCCCCCCAAAAACCCCTCCTTTCCACAGTCCTCCTAAACCACCACAGTCTCTCTTGGAACAACTGCCCCTTTATGTCCAGATCTGCCTCACATCCCCCATTTCACCTACTTTCTCCAATTTCCAACTGTACTGTGTCCTATAATTAAATGCCTCCTTTATACAGTGCTTAACATTCAGTGGGGCCCTCCCCCCTGCTCCCCCCTCCCCTCCCAGAGTCTTTCTACCCAAGGTAATGGCTATCACACACAGTGACATCTGTAACCTCTGGCCCTTATCATCGTTGGCAGCCGCAGCAACAGACCGGGACAGAGGGGAGACAACAAGTGTGTGTGCTGTGTGTGTGAATTCTGTCTGCCAACTTGTAGCGTCACAGTACAGCGGGGGTTACACGGGTGACAGACAGTGTGTCACCCCTCAGTGGTAAACAAAATGGCTGTGCAATAAAGTTCACATTTAGGTGGTCAACTCGCCTCCCAAGCCCTCGCAGCTGCCAATCCACTCGTCCCCGCTGCACAGCCCCGACGCCTGCTGCTGTGCACTCAACCTCGACAGAGGTGGATTTCAGCTAAAAGCCTCACAGCCCTGGGTGTTTATTGGAAGGACAGTGCCGCCTCATGATGTTCGGAGTAAACCCATTTCCCGTCGATCGAACCCAGGGCAACACCGGCAGAAAAACAAAAGGTTGCGGATACAATGGGCTTGTGGTAATTTGGTCGAAAGTCTTTCTGTAAGCCTCCAGTGCTTTTTGGAAGTACTCAGACACAACAGTCTATCATGTTTTTCCAAAATGTTGTGAAGGCTGCCTGAACATTGATCATAGAAATGTACAAAACATTGATGATTCTGGGCTGGAGAAAAGAAGTATTTTGAGTCTCAGGCAGACACGTGCTCCAAGTGGGGCCATTAAAGATCTATACTGTCAAAAGCTACAAGAAAAGTGCAGCAGGAATCTGCTTTACAAGGCAAGCTGGAGCTCGAAAAAAGCTCCTAAGATCCCGAAGACAGGTTATGGGTGCTCCCAGGGGGATAGCAGATGGCCAACACAAGGTGTCTCTGAGGCGTCAAGCACCATTTCTGGGCCTGGGAGGTTGGGAACAGTAAAGGGCAAAGGCTCATGGGAAAGCTACTCCAAGGAGAGGTTGGCAGGGCAGGGCGTACTGCAGTCTCTTAATGAGGTCACGGCAGTGCAGTTCTCCCTACCTATGCAAACAGCCTTCACCTTAGGCGAAAAAGGGCGCTCATGCATCACTATAATGGAAAATATATTATATAGAAAATGTGCTGTGGAGTTTTATTGCTGTACCTATAGATATAAGTGTGGGTTGGGTTGTGAGAGGCATGTTGTCCTGAGATACTCTGATAAGTCCAAAAACATGTGATAAGTGGAACAATGTCTCAAATTTACAAATATTACCACATCATCTAAGGCTCTAATTTGTCAGGCAGGATTAATTATCACATTTGTTGTCAGATTCCTGCTCACCTCACTACCTGTTGCGTTAAGACTTGTACGACTGTATGTTATTTATATGTTTTCCTTGCGTAAGCTGTCCTTCCTCCACCGGGGCTTCCCTCCACGTGGTTAATGTCAGGTGCACCTTATTTCAAACCCCCCCCCTCCCCGACACTGATCTCTCAGGATGGAGCGGATGGCAACCAAAGAGTGAAGCTGGGAGGTAGATACACATTGGGGCATTTACATAATAGTCCTGCAGTTCCATGCAAATTCATGTGATTCCCCACCAAACATCTGCAATGCAAGCATAGTTTAGTATGCATGAGTTCAAGGGGGCGGGGGGAGGAGGGAGAGAGGAAATGAGGGAGAGGATGGGAAGGGGGTAAGATGGAGAAAAATAAAACAGAAATGGAGGATTGGGAGGATGACGAGTCTGATCAGGGGGATATATTTAGAAGACAAACACACCTTCCTTCACACACACTCAAACACACCCACACACACTTCTCAGAGTAGATTTTGCCCGAACATGTATTAATATTTAGATGCATGAGGGAGGAAGGGGTATGTGTGTTTGGGTTGTGCCAGTGCAGTATACATAGAATTAATACTGTTACAAAAAAAAAAACATGGCTGCTGTAAACATTTGTTTTTGATAGCTGAGGTTGGTGTGTGTACTTCTCACAAACATGGACACATAATTGCTTGCAGATACAGACACAAATAAATTGTATGGGTACACATATATTGTTTACGCTAAATTATTACAAAATTATATGGTATTATTTATGCACACATAAACAGACATATGCCTCATACATGTTTAAATACGTACTTAACATATGTTCGCTCAGCCTGATATGTGCCGGGCAGTATTGTTTAAACATGAAATATGTGCAAGTCATTTTTTCATCAAATACATATAATGCACAGATAAACTGAACGGACCAGCATCTTATATCTCTGTGTTGTGGGTTCTCTGCAAGGTATGAATCAATGAAAGGCAGTAAACTGGTAGAGGTAAAAGCCTGTAACTCGGGGCTGACGCATAAAAACTTCATCTAAGGTGAAAGACTGCAGAGGCAGAGACAGCAGCTGAAGGCTGAACATAAACAGCAGACAGCAAAGTTTAGAGAGGGCCGTGAAAAAAGGCAGTATTTGCTTGAAAATTAATATTTTTCCCAGCTTCCTACAACAGGGAAAAAAAGCATAATTGGCTCTAGCGTACTTTTTGTCACAAGCAGCAACTGTATTGCCCCATAATTTAATGTTTCTTTTAAATCAACCATGATTAATGATGATGATGGATGGATTTTATTTCCACATAAACACAGAATATTGTAAAGTTCAGTGTTTTCAAGCATCACGATGCTCACCATTTTACCGAAGGGTATGTTGGAGAGTCCTGTTCTTTGACATGAGACTACCGTATTTTCTGGACTATTGAGCACACCTGTCTATAAGCCGCTATTGACTTTATTCAAACAGTTTCATGTGGTCCACTCTGACCGGGTCTGATGTGACGAGGCTAAATGTCTCGGCGGCACGGAGCTTGCTAGCTTGTAAAAAGCCAACGAGCTTTGTGCCGCTGATACATGAGCCACACCCGTGTTAAAGTTCAAAGCGTCGGAAAAAAGTAGCGGCTTATAGTCCGGAAAATACGGTACTCACTATTAGTAACCACTTTTACATGTTGTTGCAGCATGTTACTGTTTGTACTGGAGGTTTGGGAGCACATATACAAACCAAATAACTACTGTTCACTTTGTAAAGGCCAGTCAGGGGAACCAATCATCTATAGATATGTAACAGTAGCAGCTAGCATGATGTCAGCAGGAGTGTCTGTATCGTAGTGTCGTCACTGTTTTCAGCCATGTTGACTTAGGGAGTTTTAACTATTAAAAATCATGTTACCTTTCTGGTCAGAGTGGCCTTTAGTTAAGTGTCATTGTTGGTAGTTCAGAGTAATAAAAAGCCTCGGTCGGGCTTTTGTTACAGTTAGGAGGCACTGAACAAGAACACTGATGATGTCCCGAGTTGACAAAAATGCACCTATATGGGTTTAGGCTCCTTACACATGGTCTGTATGCCCTTTATAGAAAAATAAACGTCGTCCTTGTCTGGATGTTGAGTTCACATTAGCTGCTAAAGTCTTGGGAGTTTCAGTGTCTGAGGAAGTATTTCCAACTGAGAGGCAGACGGCCTTTAATGGTAGGTTGACCTTTGTCTTTGCACAGGTGATGGTGAGCTACTGAAGCTTCTAAATACTGAAATATTATTGCTGGTGTATGTATTATTAAAATGTGTAGTGGTTTACTGATTTTCCTGGGCAGGTTGCCTGAATTTCCTCAAGTTGAGGAACCCGTATCCATCCACAGAGAATCAAAAACATGTCTGCAACTAGGATGCGCTGTCAGCAGTCTGTTAGCATCCCAGAAAAAAAAAAAAAATCAGATACATACCCTCCATAAACTCCACAATAGAAAAAAAAAAATTATATTTCATAGTCCAAAGGCTAAAAGAGTCATTTTTTTGTACTAGACAATCACTGAAAACATTATTCTTTTTGAAAGTCTAGACATCAAACACTCAGTTTTGATCATCAAGCTCAGCCAAACAGTGTTTTTTTCTAAGCATGTGTGTGAAGTGAGCTTACTGCTAATCTCTTGAAAAGGATTATTAATGTGGTCCCTCAGGTGATAAGTAGTTTTTCTCTGTGTAAATGCAACTTCACATCTTCATTGTGCCTGTGTGTGTGTGTGTGTGTGTGTGTGTGTGTGTTTATAATGGTAACAGCAGAGTACACCCGACCAGACAGAAACAGCTTGGTGTCTTGGAGTCTCACGGTTTCTTAGGGAAGAAATTTGTGCCCACCTTCATTTGCATTACAGAATCTACTTCTTCCTTAATTTCTGTGCGGCCCATTGTGGTGTGTGTGTGTGTGTGTGTGTGTAGGTGTGGATGTGCACAAGTTTTCTATCAACCGGTCCTATTCCTCATTTCATGCTTATGGCGCAAATTCCCATCTCCCGTTCCCTTCAGTGCCTTCCTCAATCTTAGTAATCAAATGCATTAGTATCAATATTGCATGGGGAAACGAGCTGAATTTAAAGCTTGACCATGTCAAAGTGAGAGTCCCTGATAGCCAGTGACTGCCACCACTCAGTGGAAATTGTGCTGCCATTTTGGCTGTAATTACTGAAGCCTGGCACCGGGTTAATATCTAGAGTGATGGGCAGTTTTCACAAGGGGTTTAAAAGTTCTATCTTCAAAATATATTCATGCCCATCAGTGGGAATAGCTTAGAGATTAATGAATAGACGTCACTGGAAGGTGTTTGAGATTAATCAAAATAAAGAAAAAGAAAAGAGCAGTTTAATTTCATCTTTTTTAAGTGTTTTAAGTTTTAAATTCAAAATGTTTAAACATATGGCAAAACAAAACACATTTTTGTGGTATTACTGTTAATATACATCAATTATTATCACTTTTAAACCTGGTTTGGTAAATCATCATCTGGTCAATAGATGTTTTTCACTGACCTTTGACACTTGACGCTTACTGCTTAAAAAAGTGCGCAACTTTGTTCAAACTAAAACTGACACCGAAGTTGAAATTGTAGAAGTAATAATTTGATGCATTTCTGTTGCCTTGAAATTTCTGCTAATAATCCCCTTTGTTCTGGTAGGTTAGTGCACACTTTAAGTCAGAGGGCAGTGGCACAGGGAGTACTTTCCCCTTTCCCTTTCCTCATCAGCTTCACCGTTATAAGCTGCTGCTAATTACCTCCAGAAATGATCAAGTTGCTATTGTCTTCCAAGTTGCATTGAAATCTGTAAAACTTGATCATTAGCAGTTTCCTCTTGATCATAGCCTATAATGCAGCTGAGGGTTTATCAATCGATTGGCCTCTCAGATAGCATTGCCAGAATGCTGAATACTCTATCATTCCTTTGCCCATTTCTTGAGAGAAAGTAATGAGTGCTTTTAGCAAGTGTTGACAGGTATTCCCATGGAGGTGCTAATAGCTGGAGAAACACGCTGCGCTTCCACATCATGTCTTTCTTTCCAGCAAACGGCTGCAGTCTGTAGCGTGTTTCCATCCACTGATAAACCTGAGAACTACACTGAACTACATCCAATAATTACCAGAGAAAAGTTTCTGTTTGGAGAGGTTTTAGCTTCCCAAATCCCCCAAAGACTATCTGTAGAGATGGGTATTGTTAGGATTTTTATGAATCTGATTCCAATTTCAGTTCTGCTTATCGATTCCAGTTCCTAACGATTCCTCATTTCGATTCCAAAAACAAAAATCAGGAAGCCAGGAAAACAGGATTGGAAGTGCAACTTATCTTGCAGCTTATTACCGTATTTTCCGCACTATAAGGCGCATCGGATTTTAAGGTGCACCTTCAATGAATGGCCTATTTTAAAACTGTTTTCATATATAAGGAGCACCACATTATAAGAAGCATAGAATAGAAACTACTGTAGTGGCTGGAGTTGTGTTATCATCCATCTAGATGAAGCTGCACTAAAGGGAATGTCAACAAAACAGTCAGATAAGTCAGTCAGTCAAACTTTATTAATAGAAAACAAACCAACATTCTTACCAACAGCAAGGTACAACAGGTAGTGCAACTTTTTATCTCGTAGTTAGTGCATCACAAACATGGACGAAACTTTTCCCTGATTCAGTAAACACGGAAAAGAAACAGTCTGATACCGCTACGGTAAATCAAACGCTAGTGCAATCACAATATACGCCCCCTGACTACGGTAGCCATCATTAACCAATATTGATCCATATATAAGAGGCATCGGATTATAAGGCGCACTGTTGTTTTTTGACAAAATTGAAGGCTTTTAGGTGGAGCTTATAGTGCGGAAAATACGGTAATTTCCCACACGTGTTGCATTTTCCACATTCGTCGCTCTCTCTACTAAAATGAAGCAACCCTTTCGACCACTTTCCCTGGTCCATTTCCTGTTGCCATGTGGCATCGCGTGACATGTTAGATACGTAACAGACAGGTCCTGGCAGATATCTAAAGCCTGTATCAAACCGTTGTGTAAAATGAGCGCATCTAGGAACCGATAAGTGGAACCGAAATTATAACTTTTTTATGGGTACCCGGTACTCACTAAATTTCTTTCGGTTCCTACTTTCGGTACACAACCCTAACTATCTGTAGGCATGTATCTTTAAGTGTTGAACAGAGTGTCTATGGTTAAACTGGAACCCACACATGGCCTTAGGTTATGTTTAGTGAGGCTGTTCAACAACAATAGGTGTTGTAATTTTGTTGTGAAGTTTATATAGCAACCAGAGGTGAAGATTGAAAGCCATACCCTAAGGGGAGGGCCATAAATCATAACCTAGGCTAGCAGAGATAGCCATTCCCCAGAGACAACCGAGATTCCCTCTACCTACACCAATGTTTACAGTCAGAACAATAAGGCCATCATTCAGAAGTCCCCCAGACAATTTGATACTCCTCTATTCATGTTTCAGTATTTCTCTCCAGTTCTCACCAATGATATCACCTGCCCTCCAGGCCAAGAAAAAGAAAGAAAGAGAGGGAAAACAAACAAGGACACACATGTTGGTCGTGTGTGTTTAATATTGTGTTGAAAGATGAGCTCAGCTTCTGAAAAACGCCCACTCTTTCTTGGCATGGTGTCGCCACAAAAGATCTATTGTTGCTCTCACCCTTTGTGTTTTTTTTTGTTTTTTTTTTGGGTAAGTGCGCCTGTGTCATGCTTTCTTGAATTTCACTGTTTGAATTACGTCTGTGGAAGAAAGACTCACTGTTTAGAGGTGAATACATTTTGTGTAATATATGGGTTTGTGCTGTATGTGTCTGTGGTTTTTGGTGCGCCTACAGCTGCACGGGTCTGCAGTGTTTTCATGCCAGTTGAAGAGCTCGGTTTAGTAGTTGTTAAGGGCGGGGCCACGTTTATATGCCTGCTGTCTGAGGGACTCGGTTACACTGCAATTAGCTGTGGTTTTTTTCCTCTTTAAAAGGCCACAGTCAAAAACATAGCCCCATAAAACAGATGCATAACCTTAACCTTTTGACTCGTCTGACATTTTAGCAGCTTGACATATCTGACAAATCACACAATTTTACATAAGGTTATTTTATTTCATTTACATAATGCATTTTTTTTTTTAACTTATTTTATTCAATTACGGTGACCTGTTGCAGATCAAGATAGGCTGGAAGTCAATGCTGATCCCATTTCCACTAGATACCTATGAACATGATGCAATGAAAAATATTTCTCCCATATTTCTCTTAGCGATATAGGCTTTATATTCTGGTGATGTACCTGTGCATTTCAAAGCTTGCATCTAAATGATAGAGATTGTCAGTCTATTTTTCAAGTACATTCATTTCACGTTTTGGCCACAACTCACAGCGTGCAGCAGGTAAAGATTTTATGATGTGTTCAGAGACACTCTGAAAGTGACTGTTTCAAGGATCAAAAGGTAAACCTGTGTTGACAGACTATTAACTTTAACCTCCAGGTTACGAGCAAAAGCGCATAATGTCGGCACAGTTTGTACTATTGTACCTTGTTAACCACCTAGCGTGCAGGTAATTAATCTCCCTTCCAGTGAATCGCCCTCACCCCCTGATGTAGGCCCAGCTGAGTAGCTGCATCCCTGGAGCTTGAAAGAGTTCATTGTCTTGCACAAGGACACTAAAGCAGGGCAGATGCTGGCTGACACAGAGGCTTGACCTTTTGTCCTGTGGTCTGGGTCCTCTGAGAGGGGACAGTTTTTGTATTTTCATGTTCACAGCTTGATCGCTGAGACAGACAATACTGTCTTTTGAAGTGTCCTTGAGCAGAGCAGCTTACCTGCTGCCACAGTTAATAGTGAAAATGTGACAGCTGCACATTAAAAAAAAAAAACATGCTCATTACATTCATGTCATGGATCTCTCTCACTCCTCTCTTTCTCGGTCTCTTTATTCATTTCTTTTTAATTAAAGAGTATGTATACCACTTGGTGGTAGCTCTGTGGTGCACCAGCCATATTAATAAGAGAAGTACAGTGTGTGTGTGTGTGGTGGGTGTCATCCCCGGTCCCTGCCTGTAGCTTGGGGGATTAATGGCAATTTGACTAAAACAAAGAGACGGTGCCTGGAATATCATTGGGTGCGGGTGTAATTACAAGGCAATGAGATAAGCAAATAACGACAAGATCAGGTGATTAGGAAAGAAAAAAAAAACAGAAAGAAAACAGTGACTGTCCTGCTAATTAATGGATGCTGGTGGTGAGATGGGAAGGTTACAGGTTTTTGGGGGATGTGCCTCCTTTGCCTCCAGTAGTGTCACTGCCATGGCAAGGTAATAACCTTACCTTACCATTTATGTGTCAGCAGCAAGTCAGGGGTTGTGAAAAGTGCAGCAGAGTGTCGTGGTCTATGTGTTTATCAAAAGTCACATGTCCTGTTGATGTGGGCAAAAGCTCCACCTTGTAACAGCAGGCGACTCTGGCTCAGAGTGTCCTGTCAGATGTGCCAACATAATGCATGTAGCCTGGCAGCATTTCATTTCACTGTTTTACTCCCATGTAGCACGGCTGCAACAATCAATTTATTATGTGTCTTCACTATGACAGTAAGGAAACGCTAAGTGATCTGGGTGTAGTTCTTACACATACTTTACAACATAATATATTCATTTTCCTGTGTCTGTCTTTTTGCAGAGTCCCAAGCCGTCCTGCGTGAAGACCCCAAACTTCCCTGCGCAGTCTGGGCCTCGGCTCTCCAGCCAGGTCGAAGATCAGTCCCACCCTGCCCCTCCCTGCCCCCCTTTCCCTACCGGAGCCAAGATGGCCACCAGTGGCGCCCCTCGCCTCTCCTTTCCACTCCTGCTGCCTGTGACCACTCTGCTGCTATCACTGCTGCTCACCGGCTCCCACGCCTTATGTAAGTATCAGGACAGTCAGCGGCCCCGTAGAGGTCCATCATTCACATCTGACACACTTGTTAGAAATGGGGAAGACTGGTTACAAAACAACATGCATAGTGATAATTGTTGATATCTTGAAAGAGGCTCTTGAGGTTGAAAGTTTTTGCGCATCTCTCTCCACCACAGAAGAAGAGAATCGAACTGCAGATTGTTGTTGTGTCTGCGAGTCTCTACACAATAGGTGCACAGTATCTCTTTGTAAACCACCAGGCTTTTGGAAACACAGTAGTTATGTGTTTAAAATGAAGTCTGCGGTGACAGATGGGTCGGATAAAATATTCAGTTCGATGCGGAACATTGACAATTGAAAAACATGTCTGTGTAACATGCTGTAATTGCCGGTCTTACATCTCTACTTGTATTTTAGGCGTTTAGCTGATGCTCGTGCTGTGAATGAAGCTTGTAGAGCTTCAATGATTTTTGCTTAAGAAGACCAGAGCATGTAGCTGTTGAGAGACATTAGCCGTTGATTGCTCTTAAACACCAATCAGAGCGTTTTTAAAAATCATCGATATCTCCAAATATTTAGACACGATGTCAGCGTGCGTATACTGTCCTCCATAACTTCCCGTGTTAGTAACAGGGGAGCGTCGGTATAGTCTCTTATCCCACCCTGTCAACTCCTGCTTAGGATTTGTTCTGCACCATTTCCCCGTTAAGATGGGCTTAGAGCAGCATTAAGGAGACAAAACAAAGAGGAGGCTCTGCAGAGAAATAGAACAAGAGTGATGGCGAGGTGGGGAGGCTCCCCCTTGGGTTTCATTGTTTGTAAATCCTGTGTGTGTGTGTAAGTCCATGTTGGTGAGTATGTAAAAGAACTATATATGTATTAGCTGAGAAAATGTGTGGATGTTTGTGTGCACGTGTTATGCAGAATGAAGGTATTTATTGTGTGTGTCTAGGGAGAGGTGGGGTAATAATACCATCTCATTTTGACTGTATCTGCTCCTCCACCTCCTCTGTCTGTGGCTGCCTTTGTGCAAATTTTACAATAAAAAGAGGAATCAAAGTGACAGAAATGACTAATTATCAAATTATCAATTTTTTGAGCAAAGAGAATAAAAAGGCAAAAAAAAACCCAGCATTACATTAGTGTGACATTTCAGTTTCTACCATTTTTGAGGACGTTTGCTCAAATTTTTTCTCCTTCCTGAATAATTTGCAAGACAAATCATCCAGTTCGCTCTGTCTGTCTTTTAATTCTTTCATCCCAGTTTTGACATTCGGTGAGTTTATTCTCAGTTGCTCATGATAACATGAGGACCACTTAATTTTTCTCATGTTGCAACAGAGCTGTCTACTTTTTGATTGCACGGTGGATTGGGTGTCTGGTAGCGTAATTGGAGTGTCTTTCAGCTCAGCTGGCAAAAAATATCTGAAATTGCAGTCAGGCAGATGTCAAACAGATGTCTTTGTTCTCTTCCTTTATGCCTTTTCTGTCTCGCTGACAGAGTAAGGCCACACGTTTACGCAGAGTAAAGCAGATGTGGAGAGGTTGCTCCTTTTAGCTGTTGCATTTCGTATTTAGGACTCAGCTTCCTTCCTTCACAGCTTCTGCTTATCTCGGTTTAAATAACATTCAATCCAGTCTGCTTCATCTGTGATGGAGATTAGCTTCCTCTCTCACCCTCACTAACACAACAGTGGGGCTCTCTCCCCATGTGTCAGTGTCTGCCAGTCTTTGTCTACAGTGCCTTTAGATATAATTGCTGTTTTTGTCAGGCTCTCTCACTCTGTCTTATTGTCTATTTCTCATGTTCACGCTTTTTGTATGTGCGTGTGTGTATGTGTGTGTGTTCTTGCTCCTTCTGCCAATACACACATATAAACGCACACTGTCCCACTCTTTCTTCTCATCTCTTTTGGAGGCCGCTCGCTGCCTCACCATTATGTTTGGAAATATATGCACACAGAGTGTCGTCCTTTTGCTCATTCTGATTGTCTTTCACCCCCACATGCACAACTACACACACACACACACACAGCCCAGTTAGTGCAGTTGTCCAATTATTTTCACTCCCACTTGGTGGACTGAAAGGATGCCACCATTTTTTTTTTTTTTTTTTTTTTTTTTTTTTTTAAAAAAACACTTCAATA
>OOFC01020933.1:7530-18405 GCA_900323345.1 Pseudochromis fuscus
TGGAGATGAAGACGGCACTCTTCACTGCTCCATTGGACCAGACCTCCCCCATCACCTCAGTGAGCTCAGACTGCACCTGCAACGACAGCGTGTTCACCTGCGTATACACAAAACACACACACACACACAAATCACACACACACACACACACACACACCTTGGCTGTTGGATCGTTGAGTCGTATAACTGCCACGTCGTCCTTGAGCTCATAGCTGACGTGTGTTCGGGCTTGATGGAGAACAGTAGAGAAGATGAGAGACAGTTAGACAGACCACTGTTGTATTATGCTCATTTCTGCTCGTTTAACACCGTGTCTGGAGAATCTCAACACCACAGCACGACTGCACCAAACCAGTGTGAAAACCAGCTGCTGGAACTTAGCATCCCTCAAAAGTAAGTATGTTACCAGCTGAATTATGACTAAATCAAAAGTGAATGTTGCCAAAGCCTGAGCTAAAATCTGTGTGTGGCCCATTGTCTGTATATTGAACAGAAGAAGCTAACGTGGCAAAGCTCGGCATGTGAACATGTTGGAGCCAACAATGTAATAACAGCCGATAATGATTTATTACAATATTGGCTCAGTTATTACATTTGCAAAGTATTTTTTCTTTTACCAGGCCAATAACGTAATAAATTATTACGTTATCGGTTCAGGACTTTTATTACGTTATTGGCCTATTACATTTCAAAAAGGGCAAATTTATCATGTTATCGGCTGTTATTACGTTATCGGCTGTTATTCCAATATTGGCTTCAACAGACCATATTTGGATATGAAGGGAGGAGTCAGGAGGCGGGTCCAACCCTTGAACCTGAGCACGCTGTCCAATGTGTATGAGCCTAGAGTTCCCTGGTGAATGAGCCTCCTAACCACCTGTAGATCACTGGAGACCTGACCTGTCAATCAAACTAACCACACCCCTAAAGCTTCCTCTTTTTGAAACCTAATATCTACTTAATAACAACATGATTTTCAGATGGACCAGATCACTGAGAAGAAGAGAAGACTTTAGATAAAGACACCAGAATGACTTGTGGAAAAAATGTATTGACTGAGTATTTCATGTACAAAAATGACGATTTTTGAATTGAAGACGGGTTTTTTGGTGGTGGCATCTAGTGGGCATTTATGGTATTGCACTTTTGTTGCACTTCTACACTTTTGAGACACAGTTGCTTTGTCCATTTCTATAGACACTCTATGGTGTGGCCATAGCTTTAATATTATTAATCTGCAAGTGTCTTGTCAGTGGATCTGTAGTTCTTGACATCTTGATGGGCTAAGATTTATTTATTTTATTAACCTTTATTTACCCAGGAAAGTCCCATTGAGATTAAGAACCTCTTTTTCAAGGGAGTCCTGGCCAAGAGGCAGCAAAGTTACAGCAAGATACACAGCAATGGGCCGACAGAGGAGGGAAGAAGAACAGTGTAAGTGGTAAAGATGAACTGTAGCAAGACAATTTGCAAAGAAAACTTGTTTTGCAAATGTTTGCTGAACAGGGAAAAGCATTCAGCATATTTGTCAGACCTCTAGTATGGCTTATGTGTTAAGTCAACACTGAATACACTCAATGTAAATGTAACTTCTGTTTGTATAAAGGAAAACTCCACAGGGCATCTTTAGGGCAGTGGTTAAGTTGTATTGACGCTGCAAACAAAGGTTCGCAATGAAAGACATACTCAGTAAAACATTTGTTACAGGATGAAGAGGATAATTTATCTGCTTTAATATTTTAAAACCTCTTCCTGGAACTTTGTATGACTTTTGCTAAATGGCCTCATATGTTGGTAAATCCTCACTGTGACTGTATTAGTGTTTACAAATGAGGTGGACCAGTCATCATCAAACTCCTCTTTACCTTCCAATGATGAAGACACTGAGAGGCCTCGGCTGGCATGACCTACGAACACAGAGAGACTCAGTGAGACCACAGACTGCCCTCAGATGTAGAGGAGGTCGGAGAGAACCTTGAACTGCTAAGTCCAACCAAGCAGTGGTGAGCAGAAATGGACACATTACACAGAACTGAAGCATTGTATGTAGGGCTCCAACTATTTATATTAGTGATAAAGATCAAGACAATATTTATTCAAGACACTGAGAGAACTGTGCAAAAATCTGCTGAAGCTGTTTCTTCAGTGTTGTTAAATTAACAGTCCAAAAATATTCAACTTTCAATTGTATACAACAGAAAAAACAGACTTACATTTGACAAGAGCAGAAACAATTAGTTAATTGACAAAAAATACATAGAATCAGGTGAATTGTGATAATGAATTACCTGCGTTTGTTACTTCTTGAGAAAAAAAAATCCATAGGTATCAGTATGCAGTTTATCTTTCTAATTTATTATCAAGCCTTTGGAGTCAGGACTTTAAATCAGATAAAACAAGGATTCATCTTGAAATAACATTAATTTAAAGATTTATAATAATGAAAATAACTGTTTGCTGGAGCCTAATATTTGACAATCTAGAACCAGAGAACGTTATTTTGCTTGACAGATCAATTATGCATCAGTATAGTTTAATTAAGACAAATATTTGACTCATGCTTGATTTAATTGATTTTTATGTACATGTATTATTGATGTTTTATTTGCTTGACCTTGTAATTTGATCTGTGCTGTAACTGTTGTCTCTCACTGCTGCACAACCAATTACCACTCAGGACAATAAAGTTCCACTACTGCTACCATTACTACTACTTTTTAATTGAGAAATTTATTAAATTGTTCAAACTATATGTTTCCACCACGGACAGCGAGAATAAACATCGTTACATGACAGTAATATCTCTTGTGTGAGATTTCAATTGAATAAACCCAATAACAAATAATCTGTTTAGTTTTTATCCACTCGAGTAAGCATACAAAATCATTTTAAACTTCTATATTTTGAGTAAACTTCACTTAAAAAAAAACCCAATTTAGATTAAATGGAAAACCCCTGATAACTTGAAGCCAGCTGCTGCCAACAGATACCATTTTAACAAATCCCACAAAAAGCCTATTTATGCCATGACTATTAAAATTACTTTGAATGAAGCAGATATTAAATAATGTTTTTGCAACACGTACCTGGCAATAAAGGTAATTTGCTGGTTGCAAACTTGGAAAAAACTCTGGCTGCACGTGAGACTGCCATCTCCACCTCAAACTCCCAAACATAAGAAGTTACCTCACACACTAAACACACTGCACACAGGCAGTATTATTCTGACCGCTAGGGGCGCAGGAGAGCTGTAGGGAAAACGAACGAGGACCTCGATTCATGCTAAATAAATCGCCTTAGCAGAAAAGAGTTTTTCAGGAAAAATAAGATTTGTTGTTTGAAATAAAAAACAACTTCTAAAAGTAATTCTACTCTCTAATTAAAATAAATTTATTAATTACACGCAAGGGTTTAACTATTTATTTGTTTGGAATTATTTATTTTTATACAGGCACATTGTTGGACAACTCCGCCCCAGTGAGGGTCCTTGAGAGCGGTTTTTGTAGTCCTGCAGAGTCTGGCCATCGTTCGACAGGGAAGCGCTGCGGGCAAAGACATAACACAAGTACAGGTAAGTTTAAATGAATCTGTCAATATTTATTGATAAAAGTAGAATGAAAAGAGACTCATCTAAACTCTGCAAACACGGTTCTTCGTCCTGAGAGTCGCGACACACATTACTGTTGTTTAAACGTTAGCTAACCAGCAGTTAGCTAGGTTTAGTAGCTTTGCAGATAGCTTCATTGTCAGGTCTTTTAGATTGTACCCGTAACGTCATGTTTAGGGTGATTTAAACGTTATTTGAATAAGTTAGTTGTTAGATGATATGTAGACAGTTTTAATTCTGCTTGAGTCCCGTGATTCACCATTTCTGTCTCTGTCATTCTCCAGCAGAGGAATCTAGGTGAAGGGTCAGACCGGAGTATGTGTGTGGGGGGGAATGGGCAGGGTGACCGTCATATTGACCCACATAATAAAAAATAGAATAACATACATGTGATTCAAACTAGTTCATTAATTAATATAAAATAGGGCCAATGGAGCTTCATACCGAATCCTTACATGTCCGTAGGTTTATATTTAGCACCACCGGTTAACAAGGTAACACTGCTACCCCACAGTAGTACATGGAGTTCACTCTCTCTACACAAGATCCTATTAACTCTGCATTGCCTATAGTCCGTTTAACCACCACGTTAAATCACATATGTTGTCACCTATTCTGCATGAACACACAGAGCATAGTTATGTAATTGTATATTCTAAGCAGTGTGGTTCAGACATTCAAGTTACAGCTGACCTTTAGCCTACAGAAGTAGATCTGAGTAACACCTGAGAGTGTGGCAGTGTCATTCTCCTCTGCATGATCACCTAATAATAATAACTATAATGCATACAGTCCTAATCGATTTAGTGGTTTGTGTAATAAAATGAAAATGTCATGGTGAAAGGTTCCACATTTTCTCAGATGTTGTGGAATATCAGGGGCCAACATGATCTAATAAAACATTGAAATGCTTTGCAGGTCCATCAAGTTTTTAAACAAAATCCTTCTTTCCATTTAGAACACAATGGCTTCCATGTTGCTGAACACGATGCGGAGCTGCCCTGTCAGCCCATCCTGGGCAGTGCGGCTAGGTAAGTTGTCTTCATCCTTATTTTATTTAACAGATTAATTCAGTTACAAAAGATAGAAAAACAAAAACTTCAATAACTTTTATTTTTTTTAAGTTAAGAATCCATACTGTATATTAATTCCAAACTCATCAGTCAAACTTAAAATGTTTGCCCCATAGATTTAAGCTCCTGTAACTCTGTCATCTGATTTATGTTGATACTGATAAGTGATGTTTTTCTCTGTGTGTCTCAGGTGCACGCTCTCTCAGTACGACAGCCCAGCTTCAGGCTCAAGGTAAGTTTTTACTCCACTCATTTATGCCCCATGTGTAGGTTACACTGTTTTTAAAATGTGAGCTGCACATCACAAGTTTCCATTTATTGATTCACTGGAAAAATCCAGAACAAACATCCCACTAGGTGACAGGACTTTAGATGAGGTTGTGCGTTTATTGATTCCTCAGGTCATTTCAGCTGATGTTATTCTCCCTTTTTTTTTCTTGTAGCACAGACAAAGAGCAAGAAGACTCTGGCTCGACCTGGTGTGAAGAACATCGTGCTGGTGGAGGGAGTCCGAACCCCTTTCCTGCTCTCTGGAACCACGTACGTCTCTGATCTTTACAAATGGCGTATGGAGCCGAGGGTTTATGATGTGTTGATATATACACTGAACTCTTACAAAGCTAAATGAATACTTTTATTCAAGTGTTCAGTTGTCATTGAAAACTGTTGTTAAGTTAGTCTTTATACTGATAAATCATTTCTATGGTTTGAAGGTAAATTCTTTGTGGTTTACAGATATGCTGACCTGATGCCACATGACCTGGCCAGAGCAGCTCTGCAGTAAGTGATGTGATTTGTATAAGTTGTTGTGTAGAGTATGAAAGATTGAGAGTAAATGTGTCACTCTGTTGGTCAGTCATGGTTCCAATCTGTAGTGTTCATTATAACACAAGTTATTTTTCTTTTTTCTAGAGAAAATCTAGTAGTTAGGCCTTTTTAAAAAAAAAAAAAAAAAAAAAAAAAAAAAACTCCAAGATTTATGAAAAATCTGCCACCCTCAGGACATCATAAACCTCCCACTCACATTCTCACACATTATTTAAATAAAGTTCAACCATCAGCAGTGTGGATATGCAAAGTTTAAGTGTGTTCAGCTGAGAGTAGTTGTAGGAAAACTACAACAGCAAACTTACTAATGCTTGTTAGTTAGTCAGATCCACAGACTCCCTGGTGCTCATTCATATCCTCTACAACACTGCTGGTCTGTTGCTAAGCAAGCAGATTAAATAGGCTGTTGATTTCCACCTTGGCAGTCGGA
This sequence comes from Pseudochromis fuscus, assembly GCA_900323345.1. Classification (NCBI taxonomy): domain Eukaryota; kingdom Metazoa; phylum Chordata; class Actinopteri; family Pseudochromidae; genus Pseudochromis; species Pseudochromis fuscus. Next base: position 13,469 of record OOFC01020933.1, read on the forward strand.
GGTGGAGACTTAGGGGGAAATTAAATCCCTTGTTTTGAAGTCCACACTAAAAGAAACTCTGGTGATCTGACAGAGCTGTGTTGGGTTCAGGTGCCGCGTTATCCATCTACTCAAGATACAATAATTTTCCATCTGTGTTTGTTCAGGGGTCTGTTAAACAGGACTGGTCTCCCTAAAGATGCTGTGGACTACATCATCTATGGCACAGTGATTCAGGAGGTCAAAACCAGCAACGTAGCAAGAGAGGTATGTATATGCACACAGACACACACATGTAACATGGTTTTAGTAGCGTTGTCATCACATGCTGGAACATAATATATATATTTTTTTTATGAATTGTGATTTTTAGGCAGCATTGGGTGCAGGCTTCTCTGACAAGATCCCAGCTCACACCGTCACCATGGCCTGTATCTCCTCCAACCAGGCGATGACCTCAGGTATGTCAGGGATAGAAATCTCTACACCAAGCTGCCTCCATTTCTCTGAGCTGGGGGATGACTATCAGTATGTATAATAGAAGTAGTTCTATACTGTAGCTGCAAAAAACAGCCACAATGCTTTGATCTCGCGCTGAAGTTGACAGAATTAATGGAAAAGGAAAAGCGGCAGCAGCTGAATTTCAGACTTCATTATCAAAATACAGCATCAGCCACCAACATCTGGGCAGGGTGGCAGTGAAGAGGGAGTTATAGAGATATATTATGACAATGATGGTCCAATAATGAAGGTTGATGTCACCTTGTCTCATACACAACACTAAGGTCGCATTGAAACAGCATTTTGAGAGAATATAACTTCCGTATCATGGCGTATTTCCATATTTATCGTAACCTAGCAACCGAATGAAGCCATGTTTAGTGACAAAAAGTGAAGTACAGTAACAAGTTGTTTCTAATTGAACCATTGAACTAACTAATGATGCTGTTTCAACGAACTGATGACTACTACAGCTCCTACTACTTCCTGTCATTGTTTTCTGGTGGCGATCTGAACTGTGCCACTAACAGCAGATTGATTGACAGGTGGATGTAATCATACTATTGGCTAAAATAGCTCTGGACCAGATGATGAAAATCATGCCAGTGGACAGTACAACCACTGATGTGATCTTTAAGGATTAAAAAGATGTTTATTTCACTTTGAATTGAGGAAGAGTTAAGAAAAAACATCTTTCAGTGATGAAGCTTATATTTTGTTACATGTGTTTTTGTGTTCACCCTCCTCTGTGTTTCACCTTCATTTGCCTCTTTCTCCCTTGTTCTTCTGTCCAGCTGTTGGTCTGATCGCCGCAGGCCAGTGTGATGCCGTTGTGGCCGGCGGGGTGGAGTTCATGTCCGATGTTCCCATCCGTCACAGCCGTAAGATGAGGAAGACCATGCTGTCCCTCAACAAGGCGAAGACCCTCGGCCAGAGGCTCAGTCTGCTTGGCGGCATCCGGCTGGCACACCTGTCTCCAGAGGTGTGTGTTCACCGAGCTACTTTCACTTTGTTGGACTTGATGGCAAAGCTGATAACAACATCAGAAATCAAACAAAAATACTCAGTGTAATCTTACCTGCTGAAACCTTTTATCATGTGTGTGTAGCTTCCCGCTGTGGCTGAGTTCTCCACAGCTGAAACAATGGGCCACAGCGCTGATCGTCTGGCTGCTGCTTTCGGGGTCTCCAGACTGGAGCAGGATGAGTTCGCCCTGCGATCTCACACTCTGGCCAAAAAGGCTCAGGACGACGGGCTGCTGCAGGACGTCGTCTCCTTTAAAGTGCCAGGTAAACAAAACAAGACTGAGGCAGGCAGTAAAAAGCTATGAATGGTTTTATTTGTTGGTTTAACTGGATTTAATTTATGGACTGGTGTGGGCTTTAGTGTTTTATATGGACTAATCTAAAGCACTTATTAGTATCACCAGAAAATTAAAAAGCAAATATTTTTCGTGTGTAAGAAAATACACAACATGTGAGGGTTGTAACTTGATCTTGCAACTGTCAAGATTCACAGTGTAAATTATTGGCAGCTTAACTCAATGATAACAATAATACTTAGGCTTTTTTTTGGCTTTGGTTATTTTTTATTTTGTAGATACCTGTAAGATTAACAACTGCTATGACAGAGTAGAGAGTATGAACTTAAAAGTTTATGCATAACACAGTATGTTTGAAGTGTAATAAATCCCAACAGGTAAAGGCTAACATGTTGTGTTGAGTTGTTTTATCGTCTATGTCACGAACTGCACATTTTTGTCTCCCCCAGGTCGTAATATTGTGTCACAGGACAACGGTATTCGGCCATCGTCCATGGAGCAAATGGGAAAACTCAAGCCTGCCTTTGTTAAACCACATGGCACAGTCACAGCTGCCAACTCATCTTTCCTGGTAAACACACACACACACACACACACACACTTATCTGTTTTATCTGAAGTTTATCAGGCCCTACAACAACCTTGGTGTTTTTAATTCCTCCTTCCAGGATCAAAATCTTCACCATCTACCTGTGTGTTAAACATACAAAACAAAATACTGTTGGTATTTATTTAAAGAGTAATCCTTTTACTTACAGAGCAGCTTAGTCTGTTTTTTTTTTTTGTTGTTGTTGACTTTATAATAGTTGTACAACTGTCTCTCCTGATTTTCACTTTCTTCCACGTCTTACAAACTGCTGCTCAGCCTTGAACTTGACCTACCTTGAGTGTATTTGAACTGTGTGTTTGTTTGTGTCGTCAGACTGACGGTGCCTCTGCTGTGCTCATCATGTCTGAGGAGAAAGCTCTGGCTATGGGTTACAAGCCTAAGGCCTACCTCAGGTATCTGAACCCTCTCTGTTTGGTAGGGCATCATTTTTCCTAATTATGCTATTTTCAGATGATGTGCTCATTTCTGTAATGTTTTCGTCCTGGTAGAGACTTTGTCTACGTGTCTCAGGACCCCAAAGATCAGCTGCTTTTGGGGTGAGTCCCTCCTTCTTGCCCTCACTAATGCCCCAAAAGAAAACCTTTGTTTACAGGGAGTTATAAAAATAAAGGTTATTCTGTTTTTGGTTTCACACTCGCTCTGTTTGACTCTTTCAGTCCAACGTACGCTTCACCCAAAGTCCTGGAGCGGGCTGGATTATCCATGAGTGATATTGATGTTTTTGAGTTTCACGAGGCATTCGCAGTAAGTTATCACAATAGAATTCAGAACAAGAAGCTGTGATCTCGTGCTCTCTGTTATTATCCTGTCCAACACCAACATCATAACTCTGACAGAAGCAAAATGTTTGCAGCAAAGAAATTGGTTTATTGAAAAATGTTTTTCCAATGTTGGACATTTGTGGCAAACTTCCAGCAACATTATGGGAACACAGACTCTGTTCACACTTAAAATGCGTCTCCGGTGATCTGATCACAAGTGCACATCACCAGATAAAAGTGTAAACGACCATGAAAACACATCAAGATCTGATCACTAAACCACATGGAGGTGGTCTGCGACGCATGTGATGACATATCTTTAGTAGTGTGAACACTAATGTGTCCTGATGCGTCCCTGATAAAGACATAACAGAAAATACGTCATCAATGCAGGACAAAAAAAGACACTGCCTTTATCTCCTTTGTCTTGTACTTATTTACAACTCAAACAACTTTGTCCTTTCACACAAAACAGTTGAAACACACACACTAGTACATTACAATAGTTCTTGAATCATTTTAAGTTTTTAAGTGTTTACAAAATCTGGTGGTCTTCCGGTGAGTGATGTTTCCATAGCGATCAGCGGGATGGTTTGAAAACACATGTTAAATACACGTGTAAACAAAGACGTGTCATGGCTGTCCACTTCTGTCCCGATCATGCGAGATGCATTTTAAGTGTAAACAGCGTCAAAGAGAAGATGACACTTGTTTACTGGTGCTTTGCCATCACAGTTTCTTATGTATACATGTTCTTCATTCTGTTGGAGTGAAATCTGATGGGTCTATTTTACATTCTGCATTGGGTCAGTAGAAATCAATCTTCAGCCTGGTTTCTATGGTAACTCAGTGGATATACATTTGTTTGTGTTTTCCAGGGTCAGATCATGGCAAATCTGAAGGCTATGGACTCGGACTGGTTTGCCCAGACATACATGGGCAGGAAATCGAAGGTAAAGATAGCTGCTGGTCAGCTGATTGTTTGTTTGTTTGTTCCCAGAATAGATCCACACACAGCACACCTGTACACTCACAACAGATGAACAGAGTGTACAGAGTATATTTTTAGCCAAGACAAGCACATGATTGAAATTCAGTGGAGTACAAGTACCGTATTTTCCGGACTATTGAGCGCACCTGTCTATAAGCCGCTATTGAATTTATTCAAACAGTTTCATGTGGTCCACTCTGACCGGGTCTGATGTGACGACGCTAAATGTATCGGCAGCACGGAGCTTGCTAGCTTGTAAAAAGCTAACAAGCTTCGTGATACCGGTGTTTAAGCTGCAGGGTTCAAAGCGTCAGAAAAAAGTAGCGGCTTATACTCCGGAAAATACGGTAATCTTTAAAAAGATGACTTCATGGTGTGTTGGTTTATTTTAACACTACAATTAGTGAACATCATTTTGCTGTTACAACTGTTAATATCAAACTTTTCTTTGATATACACATTACAATCTATATAAACTCATATAAACTAGTGATAGTGCTTGTCTCATTTACAACAGTGAGAGTAAAAGTTATGTTGGATCTTTTGGGCTTTATCTGGTGCAACTAAATCAATAATACATTTTAAATGAGAACAAATACATTGACTTTTGTAAGTGTAATCTGTTAAATTTTCTCACACATGGCAACTTCCTACTTTTTTTTTTTTTAGGGTTATAATTTTTACTTTTTTTTTAACCTATATGAAATGCAGAGATAATTTTATAATAATGGGCGGGTTTTATTAGGAAAAACTTGACCTGACCTCTGTTATATT
>OOFC01020942.1:0-18339 GCA_900323345.1 Pseudochromis fuscus
AGGAAGTGTGTGGTTACTTACTTTATATACAGTCTATGCTGGCAATGCGTTTCAGGCAGTTTGTCCAGGTAGAGTTACCGTCACGCATGCGCAAATCGGCAGGAAGTGACCGGCAGCAGAACCGAAGAAAACAGAGGGAAGTCACGAAACAGCAAGGTTTTGCCATTTTACGTTTTTTTTAAAAGCTAAACAGCATGTCATCCTTTTGATGGGAAATTTGAAAACAAAAAACAAAACAAGACCGAACAGTCAACCATCAAAGTATTATGCACACTCTGCAGGAAGGAGTTTTCTTTTCATTGAAGCACTTTCGGTTTAAAATACCACATTAACAGGAAGCAGACGTTAGTCGGGGATTGACTCGGGCACTGAGAACAATACAGCAATGTACTGATATTAGAAAATGTACTTTTACTTTGTACTTTTGAATACTCAAGTATTTTTAAAGTTAAGTACTTTAGCACTTTAACTTGAGTAACATTTTGACCACTAACTTTTATTTGTACTTAAGTAAGATTTGACCATGAGTATCAGTACTTTGACTCAAGTACTGAAGTTGAGTACTTTGTCCACCACTGAATGTATGTGTGTCTAAGTGTGAACAACGGACAGAACCCTGTCTGTCCCACTGCTGTTGAGGTTGTAGTGAACTGTGAGCCTCTAACTGCCCATAGTAAATAATTGGCTTTGAGAATATAAAACTCTTTCGTAAAAAAAAAATAAAAATCCTCTCAAGAAATAAAAATACAAACACACAAGCTAATTTCACTTTCAGCCATGTGTGTCCTCCTTGGTCTCGTTGGATTGTCGTCCCATTAAGAAAATGTTAAACCTTTAAGAGAAGTATGTTGTGGGGGATGTTTGGCCTAAGTCCCTCAATCCCTGTTTGGATTTTCTGGCTCTACAAACTGACAAGATAACAGTGAGCCGTAAACTCAAATCCAAACTTCAATAATGATGTCTGAGACTCTCCATCCATATTTTACCACACTCTGGGCCTGATGGGAAATGAATAAACTCTTGGAAACTTTCTGTCTGGTTGTTGTCAGGAAGTGTATTTGTCACAGTGCAGTGTATCTGTGCTGCAGCTGGAGTAATGCCCGAGAAGAGCACCACGCATGTGTGTACACATGCATATACATGACCGCGTGTTTTACTTGTAACTCCAGTGGGATACCATATGGTTTGTAGGTTCATAGAAAGTTGAACCCGAAGTGACTGCGAGCCATAAAACCGGTGACTTTGTAGTTTTAATGGGACATTTACTAGTGACACTGGATCCAGGCGATCATCTGTGAACCCTAAGTGACCCTGTGTCACCTCGCTAGAAGAGAAAAATGAGCGACCATAAAACAACTACCTTAACAAGCATGACTTCTCACCCGGCTTTGGAGATTAACGCGCCTCGTATAAATCAGGCACCTCTCAGCGCTGTTGGAGGAAGAGCTTAACGCTGCATTACACCTTATTACACCCACATTTGAAGTAATTGCAATTTTTCTGTGAAGGCAATGTACATCCTGATGTGGGTATTTGGGAGGCCTAATGATGATGATGTTTAGGTGCATTATGGGAAATGTGGGACCCAGCAATTTTGCATTACATGAGAGCAGAAATTAGGGTATCTGTGCCTCTAGACTGTATATAGAAATGGATGAAGCAACCAGGGTTCAAAAAGGAGACCAATGTGGAAGACCCGCCTGCTAACTCCTCCCTTCATATCCAAATATGGTCACTTCTGGCTCCAAGCAACCAACATGGTGACGATCTCCTGAAGTCAACAAACCAATGTTAGCTTTGTCCATCCTCCACACAGTCTGTGGTGCCTCGGCTGCACAGGATCTGTCATTCTTCTTCTTCTTTTTTTTTTTAAAAATATGTTTCTTGTGTTCTCTCTGATTTTATCCAAAATCTGTTACAGTTGTTATTGTATTAACTGACATTTATCATGATGAATTTCTAAGTCCAGCCTGTAATAAGGGCTAAATGTACCTTCATGCCTGCCTACATGTGGAACAGTTTTCCCAGCGGTCCTTTAATGAACTGCACCACTTTGTGAACATTTAAATATTTCTGAAAACAATAACCGCCTCTGTCTCTGCAGTACGATCCCTGGTTTCACCATTTTCTGTTGCCAAAAACAAGATGAAGGGGCTGTTTCAGTGCACAATCACTGATATTACTAACTCTGAAAGGCTCTGAAAGTCTGGCACAGGAAAAAAATGCTTGTTGAGACTTTGTGGTATCCTGCAGGATATATTGCAAATATCCCGCTGGATTGAGAAGAAATGTTCTATTTACATGTAAATGGCTGTGAGGGCAATATACAAACCTGTAGCCTCCAATACACTTTGCAAGGCAGAAAACAATCAAGTGTGGATAATATCCAAAGTTTGACAAAAGTAATCATCAGAGTTGTGCCATGAGTGAAGGCTCCTTGGTAAACACAACTGTAATTGACCATAATTCTTCTTCCATTGCCTTATTTTCCCTTTTGAAGACCAACAGCTTCCACTCAAATGAAGCCCGAGCTCTGAATTGCGCGAAAATGCTGACAATAAACTACAAAAGCCGAGTGTGAGTCGTCCATTCAGCAGGTAGCAAAACACACAAAGAGTCAGTTTATGCCAAAAAGTATTCAGCTATAAAGGCGGAGTGTTTGCATCTGAGTAAACCTCATCGCTCTCAGTGCAAGCTTCACTCCAAACCCCCTACTTTAGATGGCTGGACCACCTGTGGACTTCAGGGGCAGTGAGACTGCTGAGATCTCTGCCATAATGACTTGGCATCGACCAGACTCCAGTCTTCCAAAACAATCAAGTAGGGACGGCGAGTACAGCCAAGCTGCGCCGGCCAAATGCACCTACCGAACCAAGTAAACCAAGCGAAGGATTCCTCGAACAATCAACCAAAGGGTAAATCACCCTTATAAGTGCCGCTGAAATTTCTAATAAAACTGAAACGAGATGTTAGTCTACATGGTACATCGTCCCTGCTCCGCGAGTCGTCACTCCAACCAGTCTTTAGTCTCGTACATGGACCTTGGCCGGCTCTGAAGGGAATATATCAAGGTCTGGAATAACACAAACATCTCTAATTATGATTCCAGATAAACTGTTTCACAGTTGGGCAGCTTCCTCTACCAGGAGAGAGGAAGGCGTTAACACGATACGTCGGTCTTCTCGGAGAAAATTGGCAAAACACTTGCTGAGAATTAAGAAATATTAGGACCACCTGCTCCTCCTGCGAAACACACTTACACAGTGAATCCAAGTCAAACCTTTGATCCCTTATTGATTTCACCTCACTAAACACATCTGATTCACGCACCGAGACCTGGATTACGCCAAAGGGGTGAGCCAATCATCACGAGTCCAAATATTACTGGTGGTCCTAATGATGTGAACACAGTGGATTTACAGCTACCACTTGTATGCGGTTCTGCAACAAATCACCTCTCCCCGGCCATCTCTCCCCTCCGCTCCTCTGCAGCTCTGGGAAAATGTGAGCTGGTGCTGGTGAAGCGTTCAAAGCCCTCGAAACGATGGAAGCAAAACGCCAACTTCACATCAGTGGTGATGCCCGCTTAAGCCAAGTAATTACAGCTACTTATTTAGCGGACTGTCATAAACTTCAGAGGAAATTCTGAAACCTGGCAAACAAACTGGTTTCCAGACACTTATGGTTGTATCCTGTTGCAGGTTGGAAGTTGTTTGAGCGCTCTGCACACAAACTACACTTGTGAACATACAGACTGCTATACCTCACTTCCTTTTTGCTTCGGAGGTTAGTTTCAATTTTTATTTACAGTACAAAGTGGTGATAATATGTAAGGTGTAGCATTTAAATGTCATGCAATTTATATTTAACATTTTACATGGTTTAGCTCTTCCAGAATAAGTTTAATGCAAAAGAAATAACTGTAATTACATATATAAAATTTAATGTTCCACTTTTACATGGGCTCTGGCCATAAACCATCACACCTCTGATAGTCACTCATCTGACTTCAATGGCATCCTGAAAACTTAATGATCCAGGAGAATACAGTCGAAACATAATGTGTTGTTTGACTTGCTTGAAGAAAAGGTCATTATGTTTGTACCTGTGTTAGGACATTATGGAAAAACTATTAAACCTTGATGACTTTTTTTTCCAGGAGATAGGGTGTTACAAAGGGAAGAACATTTTAAAAGTACTGTATTTTCCGGACTATTGATTGAACCTGTCTATACGCCGCACCTGTCTATAAGCCACTATTGAATTTATTCGAACAGTTTCATGTGGTCCACTCTGACCAGGTCTGATGTGACGAGGCTAAATGTATCGGCGGCACGGAGCTTGCTAGCTTGTAAAAAGCCACTGAGCTTCGTGCCGCCGATACATGAGCCACACCGGTGTTTAAGCCGCAGGGTTCAAAGCGTCTGAAAAAAGTAGCGGCTAGCTAGCAGCTAGCAGCTAGCTCTGCATCATCAGGCAACTTAGGGTTCAGTGTCCAGCCCATGGACCCTTGAATATGTAGACAGGAGGAGCCAAGGATCAAACCCCTAAACTCAGGATCTGAGAAGATAACCTGCTCTACCACCTGACCCACAGCTGTTGAGGTTTGTGTTCTCTGAGTGCTGTATAGCCTTTTTTTACCGTGTTCTCGTGTTTTGTTTTCATGTAAGCTCTCTGAAATAGAAAAACACAGTCAGACAGAGCTGTTTGATGGCTGTGTGAAAGAGAAGATATGAGTGTAATTGTCACATGGTTCAAAGCAGGGCTCCAAAATGAAGTGATGCCTGACTGAGACACACTGCGACATATCCTAATGTCAGTGAAGTGATCAGATTGGATAAGAAATCAGACAATTCCTTAAAAATGAACCTCCCAAGACTCTAAATCAGCCGATGGTCGTGGATTGATTTGAAAACAGTTTGGATGTAAGCAACATCAAAGTGATGCTTAGTGTGACAAACGTGATAAAAGTAAAACTGTCAAAACAAAAAAGTAATTCAATTTCAGACACTGTGATTTCTGTGACAATAAAGGCATTTCAGAGTATTTCTGTCCTTGTCTCCTTCATTTCCTAAACTCATAAAAGCATCAGCTGACGGCTGAACATCCTTCTTTTTTGTCTCAGTGCTACCTTTGAGCTCTGCAGAAATCCCATGATCCTCATTACTCCATCAGACCCGGCTGCTGCCCCGGGAGTAATGAAGGCTGACAGGAGCTGCAGCAGACACCATGCGAAAGATACAGGGGCTGCTGTATTTAGACCATTGTGACAAGAAGATATTATTTTCTACTACAAAACAGACACAGTGTGGGCTTTGAGTCTAATTTTGGTTAAATACCTCCGCAGGTAGCAGCTCTGCTTCCAAGCCAGATTTATTTTTTCAAGTCTCACAGAACAAACTCACAGAGAGACGGTGTGGTGGGGGGGGCAGAAAGGACAGAAAGGGGTTTTTCCCTGGTTCCACAAGCCTCTTATTTAACCAGTGAATACTATCTATTTATATCCTGAGAGAAATACAGTCACACACACATAAAGCATCAGAGGCACTCTTTCTCCTTTCTGTGGAGAACACAGGACAGCTTTGTGTTGCCCCAAGGTTTTTCTCTGTTTCTTCCTGCATGTTGCCAAGGCCGTGTGCTCACAAGCTTAGACCAAGGATAAGGATGTGTACTTTTTCTCTTGTACTGGAATGAAAACCAGGCCCGAGTGTGTTGGAAGAAAAGGAAACTATTGCACTGTGCATGGCATGTGTTCTGCCTTAGAAAAATATCCTCTGTCTTCTGGAAACAGCTCCTTCAGACATAATAACCTCTTTAATTATGCAATAAAACACACAGTTTTAAGATAACAGAACAGGTTCCACCATATTTCAACAAGCTGTAACCACAGCGTCAAACTTCAAGCCAACGTTCCAATCAAGTAACTTATGTTACAGCCAAGTGAGCTTTTTCCACGTTCTGCACACTATGCACATGCTAAACATGAAGCAGATTAGCAGCAAAGCTCCCAACCTCTGTATATGTAGGTAATCCTCCAAGCTCTCAAGCAATCCATTCTGCATTCAGCTACTGTCATCTCTCACCACAGGCAGCTTTCAAAGCTACAGGCCGTTTATGTTGATCTGCATTACGGGATGACTTGTTTCTTTGTTGCATTCATCAGCCAATTAAGTTGCACATTATAGTCAGAAATGTCACACGGGGGAAAAAAGGGGGACTCTCTCCAGGCATACAGTGTTGTTTTGGCCTGTGAAGACAGATTACTGTGCTCCCACATTGCTATGAGGTTCAGGCTGTTTGGTGAAAAGCAAAAACAGCTCCAGGGATAAAAATGACTGCTGAAGACAAACCAAATGTGAAAAGGCCCCGGGTTTGTTTGGATATCACAGGCTCTTCGTTTACCTTGAAGACGAACATCTCTCTCCTCAGTATGGCCAGGGTGTTGAAGCCTCCGTCGCAGATGTTGGGTTTAGCATTGGGATGGGATGGTCTGTCTCCAGGGGGCGGCCTCGGGGGTCGCGTCTGCCTGTCTGGCTTACGGGGGTCTGACGGAGGATGGGAGCGAAGAGGGGGCACCGTGGGCAAAGGCTTGGTGGGCTGAGGGATCTTATCTGGAGGACCTGGAGGGAGTAAGAAAAACGTAAATGATAAACACAAAATGATCCGAGCAACAAATCAGAAACAATCATAAAGAATCAAGAATGTGTAGCCTTGGTAGGCACAGTGCTATTGCTAACATCAACGATGCTAACATGTTAATGTTTAGTTTGTTGTATGTTTGTGACCATAGACTGTATGTAGAATGGACAACGCTAACGTGACATCAACTGCGAGTTTGTGGACCCAGGAGTATTTGAACGTCATCATGTTGGTTGTTTGGAGCCAGAAGTGACCATATTTGGATATAAAGGGAGGAGGTTACTCCACGTGTATGAGATTCGAATTCAGAGCTGGTCTCATTGGAAATCAAAATCAGGATTTTGGAATTGAAGTCAGTTGAAAGCAGAGTTTTTGGAGTCAGTCTCTAGTGGTCATCAGAAGTATTGCACTTTTTGGCCCTTCTGTTGCTTCATCCCTCTCTACATCCAGTCTGTGTTTGTGAGTCATCACAAAAGCTGTGACTGTGTTAAGTTTAATAAACAAAATAATAACAATAAAATACTTCTTAGACTGCACCATTTGCCATTTGTTAGTTGCATTGTTTCAAACTAGTGCATCCTGGGAAATGTAGGATACAATGACACAAACCAATGTTTTTGGAAGCAGCCTGAAACTTTGACGGCAACAGGAAGGGATGAACCACATTTCTTGGAGACAGTTGTTTAGAAATTTCTCTCCACATCAGAATTCATCCTCTGCACATCAATGGCAAGTGTACCACCAGCAGTGTGGCTAAATGTATTCGAGGAATCCACAAATCCCTTAACTGAAGTACAAGTACACCATACGGGGCAAAGCAGATCTCCAAATCCCCAAATTTCATGCATTCCTAATGTGTTTGCCTGAGCAGTGAGGAGATAAACCAGATTTAAATGTGAGATTTCCAGATACTTGAAGATGTAAAACTGCATGTGTGAAACACTTCGTTATTACTGCCACAATTAAAGCCAACCAGCACGCAGGACAGCCAAATGTTCTCGCCAGGTTTAACTGAAACCACAACGGCAAAAAAAAAAAAAGTAGGAGAAATAAAGAAAACTGGCAACAACAAATCAAAAAAAGGCAAAAAAAAGAATACATGACAGACAAAGGAGAAAACAGAATAACAAGATGCAAAAATCAGCTGCCAACTTGAAGGATTCAGCTCACCTAAGCATAACATGATATGTTCAGATGAATAAAACAGATGATAAAAATCATGAGGAATAATCATTTTTAAGAAAAGCTTCCTGGTATGGAGCTTAAAAATGTAGATATTGTGGAGATAAAAAATAAAATTTCCCCCCAAATGGAGGCGCAGACATGCCCGGGCGTCATTTAACATTCATGAATTACATGAGAGAAAGAGTGCGATGCATGCTGAGGAAAAACAGAGCGGGCAGAGAGGTAGGGGCGGGGCGAGCGAGTGGGTAGCATGCATGAATAATTGAGCACATGACGACGCATGAACAACATGCTGTGTAACTGTGAGAATATGAGTTGCCATGTGTTGATTGAGGCCAACAGACACAGCAATAGATCAGTGCAAAATGCAAACAAGCAAACCCTCCACACTTCTCCTCCCAGTCACGAAAAGTGTCAATGAGTAATGGCGGCATATATAAATAATGACCTGTAAACATTTAGGAGTTATGTATGAATTATGAAATGATTTCACTGGTGGTGGATGAGGTGAGGGGATTACAGAATGAGCAAACGATCTTTTAACTGAATGAGTCAACAGTGAGCAATCAAACAAAGACACAGAAAAAAGATAAAGGATCAAACTGGTCGACAGACCGGACGACGGCCCGGGTCTGCAGAACGGATCAGCAGGTCTACACGAGACATTCACTCACTGAATGAAATCCCCTGAAATACATCCCAGATTAGCGGAGCCGAAGCACTCTGCAGTTACGTAAACACGGGGAGATCCACAGTCAAACACACACGTAAACAAACAAGCATCCAAATGTGCACACACGGCAACAGTATGGCAAACCCATGACAAGAAAAATTGGCAGATTTTGGCTTTTTGAGTGTAATTTTATCATCTGACCACAAATTCACTTCCCAGTGAGTGAGAGATTTTCACATGTGAGATCAGGGCTGTGGTGACTGACCGGACCAATCAGCTCTGTTTCACTGATTAGTCCACTTGAAGCCAGAGAGCGGGAACCTAATCAGTGAGCTCAGCTGGTGTGGCGACTGACTACAGTGAGAATCTGCTTCAGTGGGCCATGGAGGGAAACCAGTGAGCTAGACTGAGAACAGAGGGGTCTGAAAAACCTCTGAGAGTGTCCTTAATGAGCTACACCACCCGGTTAACCATGACATTACCTTTAAATTAGGGCTGAAAAACACAGGTACATATCTGGTTGTGATGTTTCTGATGATTCCATTTGCAACATTTTAAATAAAGCTTACTTAGAGCGCTTTCACTGTGCCTGTGTCCATACAGACTGCCTTGTAACACTGCCACATTGTGTCATTGTGAAAATCAAGTCTCTGTGGTTAAGTTTAAAAAATTAGCTACAACAAAGGAAAGAATTCAGCTCCTGACATTGGCCCCAGTTTTCAACATTACAGCTGTTTTGAGTGTTGATATCGTAAGTCCCTCCTCCTTCTCGATTCTGATTGGTTGGAGCTCAGCAGTCCTCAAAAAACAGTTTTCAAGAGTAAGCGCAGAGAGCGCAGCGGGAAAAGCTCTGAGAGAGCTTTATTTGCTGCAAACACTGAACTCTACAGGGTTGGTGTTGAACAGATGCTCCATGTGGAAACGGGAGCTAATACATTTCAAATGTGATACATCATTACCACATGAGACACCATCAAAAGATTAGTTTCTCTAAATTGTAATGGCATCATCATGATGTTTCCGACGTGTATTTATTCCACCTTTTTAAATTGGAATTGAAGAATCAAGCATAGTATGATCATTGGAAAAGTTGTGACTGTGTTCAATAAAGTAGCAACTGAAAACTTCTTACACTGCACCATGATTTGATAACGTCATTATTTTTTTATAATGTTGATTTAAAATTGATCAGTCCTTCAGTCCTACTTCCAATACTACTGGTTTGTTATCTACTGGTGTAGCAGGACCTCACATCTTTTTAACCAGGCTCTAACTCAATGAATTAACACCATATTTGAACTAATTTCTCACTGAAACAATCTTCAAACTGTTTTCTGTGACACCACAACAGCTATTCTGAAGATGACTTCATCAACTTTCTCATTCAACTGACGACCAGCTACATGGAGGCGGGACTATCCTCTGTAATGGAAATGAGGCGAGTAGAGGCGAGCTGGAACCATGTAGTGGAAAAGTGTCATGAATAAATCTTGATGGAAGTGAATTAGACTGAGTTATGTAGCACCAGATATTCAACACTTGCATCATGGGAAATGCAGGATACAGCCTCTCCTGCCAAGTTTTAGGAAACCTAAGTTACGTCACCATCCTCTCACCCATCCACTTATCTTCTTGTGCTGTCGTTTAATTTATTTCTACTAACCGATCAATTTGAGAACGTGAGACGAACTTTGGTACAATTATGGCTGCGTGACTTGAATAACCTAGTGTTGATTTTCTCTTTCCTCTCCAGTCAGCAGCTCCGTCAGTCACGGTGATGTCAACGGCGTCCCAACTCTGCGGCTTGTGTAAACAGGAAGTGGGCAATTCTCTTTAAAAGGGCAGGAAGTCATTACACTGGAAGCTCAGCGAGAAAAACGTGATTTGTCTGCGAGAGAGAAAAAGGAACTATGTGACCGCAACATCCACTTCTTCAGGTTTGTATCTGATCTGCATTTATTACTCATCCTAACCTGTGGGCTGCATAACCTTTCATTCATTTCCAAGGTAATAAATATCTGTTTATGGCGTTATTATTATTCATGAGGTCAGAGATGGAAACAGCTTCGCTTCATAAACAGTAAATTTACCCTTTACATTGAGTTCATTCAACCGTCTGATCTTCTCGTTCCGCAGATCCTTGTACCTGACGTCCTAATTCCGACATCTACTTCCTGTTTGGGTTTCCGTACCCTTCACCCATCACTCCCACCATTTCCTGCTTGACCCTAACTCCACCACCGTGTACTCCATCTAAACTGGCCCTGTTTGGTTCCATATCTAGCAACAGTGTTGCCATGAGGAAGAAAAGGAGGCCAATTGCTGCAGGGGGGGAAAAAATGAGGCTGAGAGAGGAGCTGCCATCGCTTGTCCTGCCCTTCAACTCTTGGTACAACAGAGAAGAGGAGGAGGAGGAGGAGGAGGAGGAGGGAGTATAACACGAGATGGGATGAGGGGAGATTTGATCGCTTGCCCAGGTCTGTCACTCCCGGAGGGATGTGCCCTGACCATGTAAGCAGATGGCAGGTTCTTTTGTGTTTGTGTGTGTGTTAGTGTGTGTGCATGCAGCCATTCATGTGACAGACTGGAGTCTTCTCAGCAGAGTGTGACTGGTTTACAGCGGCAACAGCTGTACGGACAGCGCTGTCACTTAACACCAAGTTGTTTCCTAACTTTGATGTCAGACTGAGGACGTATGGAAAACACACATCGTGAGTTCCTCCTCAACGGAGAAACTTCAGAAAGCACTCAGTCTACTCCGAGGGCCTCGCCACAAACACTGATTTTGCCACTTATTCAACTCTGAGAGTGTAGAAATGAAAACTGTGCTGGTGCTTACATAAATCCTTCACCGTCAAATTGAATTTCACACTTCCAGCCGAGAGCTACATCAGCTTTATGAGTAGACAAAGCACTTGGCAATCAGTGTCTGTCAACTCAAAATGTGTGTCAATGAGGAATGTGCACTGTAGGGGCTCTGATGAGGAAGTTTGGGATCTGAAATTTCAGTCTTAATCTCACACCTGTGCTTCTATCTGTTATCAAAATGATTTAGTGGAGTAGCTTGGGGAGAATGACACAGGAATGTACCACTCCAGTAATAAGATGGCTGACTTCGGACGCACCAGCAGTTTGAACTTGTAACTTAACAGATATCACTGGAACTGAGCCTTTCTCAACAGTATGTTGTCTGGATCGCTTCATATGTTTAGATAAGACAATGTTTGTAGCAACAGGAGGACACAGAGGGGGCAGCTCTACGTTTTCACAGATTACAACTGACCTGGCCACAGCTGCAGTGGATTTCAATATATGTACTACAACATTAGGTCTCACTTTTTCAAACAAGACAGAAGAAATCATTTAAAAATGAAATGAGAGACTGCACTGACATTGTAAAGCTTGGACTTCAGCTCTTTATTTTGTAGCCTGGTTGCTGCGTCCATTTCAAGACAGTCTTTACCCAAGCTCCTCCCCTGCTCCACAAAGGGCTGGCAAACAGTCGGGAAACATGAGTTGCAATACAAGGTTGTTTTGTGTTAACTAAGAAAGCTAGCTTGAAGAGCTACTGTGAATATTACCTGTTTGCATTTTATTGCCTTTGTGGTTTTGTTAGCAGCAGTTTGCCAACTGATCCTCAAACTCACTGTGTCATCAAGCTCAAGACTGTGCGAGTGTCTGGTGTGGCAGTGATAAGTTACTGAAGTTTAAATGAAGCCTGGCGGCCTTACCGTAAATCTTCTGGATGCCCAGCAGGTCATCCATAGGCAGTTTGAAGTTGTCAGTGTCCATGTACTGGTAAAAAGGAGCCATGATGGCCGTGGCGTCGTTGGAGTGTTCGAGGCCCAGCGCGTGACCGAGCTCGTGGACGGCGACCAGGAACAAGTCGTTACCTAGAAACACAGAGACAGAGAGAGGAGGCAGAGAGAGGGAGAGAGAGCAGCTCTGTCAGTGCTGCTGGCAGGAAATTTGTTTGTAGCATTTTGTGTCTCTCACAAGCAAACAAAGATGAATAAAAATCTTGGTCAGCCTCGGGTTATTTTTTTGTCACCTCGCGGCTTGTCGGGTTGCACCTGTTCAGGTTGGCAATGCAGTTCCTTCAAAATAAAGCCAGGGTTTTACAAGTTTTGTACTGGCTGATTTAAATAAACAGCAGCATCCTCTATAGACCAAAAAAAAAATCAGTTTGAGTTGATGGCTCTCACAATAAAATCCATCCAAACATGCTCGGATGTGTGTGTGTGTGAGCAGAGATAATCCACCTTCTTTGCACCTAATGAGTGGATTATGTAGCAGTGATACATGTTACACAGGCCTGTACAACTCGCACACACACAGAGCACAAAAAAACCCCGTGCTCTAATTAGTCTTCGAGCCGTGGTAAGCCGATGACTACACTGCGTTGACCTTTTGACTCAGAAACCCTCGGTGGCCCACAGCCAAGCCCCGACCCAATCCCGACTGTATTAGGCCGAGATATTTGGGATTTAAAGCCGCCCCCTCTGCCCTGCTCAAATTCCTCCGCTTACGTCACCGACGACCAAAACAACAACAAAAACCACTCCTCCTCAACCTCGCCTCTGATGTTTCGCCAAGATGTTGAATCTAACCCATAAAGAAGCTCATCATTAAACAATTAGGGTTAGACTGTGCTGTCTTTTATTATTTATCACAGCACACAGGCTGCCTGTAGAAACCTATTAACCTGATTCCAATGACACATCTTACGCTTCAATATGTTTTTCCTCAACTTCAAAGGAGAAGTTTTTTTCCTGCTTGTCATAAATAAAGTTATAGTTTCTTTTGGGTAATGTCACGACAATGCTGCACAAGATTTAAGGATCTTAAATATTTTGGTTTCAAGGTTGTCTCCTTGATGCTCTCCCCGCTGCCGTCTCCCTTCGGTTTTACCTTTCTCTCGGTTTCTTATCGCTCGAGACTCGACAGGAATGGAAAAGAGCATCACTTATTCATTGGGATTCCTACTAAAGAGAGGCACTTATCTGCTGCAAATCTGTGACATGAATAACGCATCAGCAGAAAGAGACGGTGATTCAGATCACTTCATGGCAGGTACAGTGCGGTGCTTAAGAATTTACGGACCTGGCTACCACAGAGAAACGGCTTAATTGGGACCTCATGAGCGATATTTGACTGTATAAATGTCAGCGAGTCTTTATGGGTTTGATGTAAAGTCCTCCACTGCACCGGATTGCATTAACGTCGCGGGTTTTGCTGAAAAAAAAGCTTTGCGTCGCAGCCAAAGACTTCCAATGAAAATAGACGACTTGTAAAAAAAAAAAAAGATTGGAGAAGTAGGGGAAATTGAGGCGAAATTTATGCAAGCTTGTAATATTGAACAAGTGTCTGGAGATCTGGCGAATAAAGAGAGAGGCAGAGAAGAAAGAGGAAGTAACGAAAAGACTTCGGCTGTGGAGGATACGGGGTGACACAGCTCTTCGGGAGGTTCTTCTGTGATGGAGGTGGAGGCAGAGGTGGGAAAGTGCTGAAGAAAGTTTGAAACACCAAATCATCTTTTGTGAATTAAATGTGATGACTGTGTGTTGGAGAAGTTAGGAAGCAATCACAACTAGAAAGCACAAACCTCCACCAAGGTATAATCCAGCTGTACTGATGCTATAGGCTGAACACTGTTGCCCTCTGGTGGTGAAATAGCAACACTATCTTGCTGAAAGATTCCTCTATCATAACAGACTTGGGTAATACCCTAACCAGGTACACCGAGACAGGCAGTTGAAAACAGAGAGCTTGAAAACACAGTGGTGCCCCAATGCTGATTAAAAAAAACAACAAAAAACTTACCATTTTTCTGTGTATGCAGTCCTTTTACAACACATGAGTGCTGCTGGAGTATTGATATATTAAAATGGCTTACATTGTTTGAACTGTGAGGCTTTGTGCTATGAAACAATGCATGGTTTGTCAAATTTGCTTCTCAATCGACCCACGCTGTTCAAAACACAGATTTTCTCCCGTAATTAAGCGCAGTGTGAAATGCTGGAAACAATGTATTGCATAAGTATGTATTGATATAGGACGGAAGTGTAATTAATTATCACCACAGGTCTACAAACCTGATGGAGGAAATGTTTCTGGTACACAACTAAATTAAAGAGGGAAGCAGAAGACAGACAGTATCTGATGTCCTCATGTTTCTGACTTTGGAGTTTACTCATACCGTCACCTGTATCAGTTCTATTATAAGATAGAGCTGTCACTTTTTATTTGTTATGGGGAATATTCCTTCAAACGTGGGGTAAAAAGTTCACATTAAAACAGTAATAACCTGGTTTAACTGTAGGCTGCAGTCTCTCTATCAGACAGAGAAAGTCTATAATGGACGAAGCAAGTGGGTCTCAAAAATAAACTAAATTGAATTCTTCTTATTAGTGATCTGAAAATCATTTCATCAATAAGTAGATATTAGTCTTCAAAAAGAGGGAGATTCAGGGGCGGGGCTATCTTGATCGACCGGTCTGATCCCCAATAAGACCGGTGCTGAAGTCTAGTCTCATCTACATCGGGCAGTGGCCTCGGGTTCAAGGGTTACACCCGCCTCCTCACTCCTCCCTTCATATCCAAATATGGTCACTTCTGGCTCCAAAAAAACCAACATGGCGACATTCAAATACTAAACTTCTGGTTTCAAGTCCACAAGCCAACCTGTGATGTCATGTTAGTGTCGTCCATTTCTATATACAGTCTATCCTATCAGCACATCACACCCTGTGAAGTAGTTACTATGGCGTTTATTTAGTTTCAAGAGTGCAGAACAGTCTTGGCAATCGGAAAAGTATCGCACCAACGGCACATTTCTGATCCATGTGAAGATGCAAAGATTCATGGTTATGATGAGCACAGCTGTTTGACTCTCCACTGTGAGCTAGCAAAGGTCTCAAAACACTCCAACATATGTATCACCTATTACTCTAAATCTTATAGCAAGTACAAGCACTGTACTTCTTATTCTTCCACTGGACCAGTTCTAATAAGAAACTGTACAGGCTGTTAAAGGTTTTCTCCACACAGATAAATCACAGTGGTACCACTACGAGCTTTGATGCTACAGACGCTCCGGTCGCATCAGCCGCTACGAGTAAACCAAACAACTTTCTCCGTCTTCTTTCATCTCATCTCCGTCTCGTTCCATCTTTCAATCTTGACTCAGCCTTTCTGCCTCCGGGGTCCATTTGAGGTCAGCGCCGTCACTTTGCTTCTTACGTAAGTCACGTTGCGGTAGACGGGGATGTCCCGTCGAGCCCCCGGGGTCCGCAAACAAAAACCGAGGCAGTTTGTTCCGTCTGGCTAATTATCAGCTGCAAGGTATATACACTGAGCCTACACTGGGAAAACGGTGAAGTGTAGAAGGAGATGGTACGAGGCAGACGGAGTAAACATGAAAGAGACAAAGAGCGAGGGGAGAGTGCACAACAGGAGAAAAGGAGCTGGAGATAAAGGAGGGAGAAAAAGTTCTGGGAAGGAGGAACAGATGAGTGGGAGACAAAGATTTGAAAGAGTAGATAAATACAGAGATAAAAACGAGGGTGAGGTAAACCAAGGAGAAAGGGCATGTGGAGTGATTGCTGCACGAGGGAATGTGGGAAAAAAAATCTGGATGATAAAGAGAAGAGGAAAAACTGAGGCGAGGGAAACGATAAGGCTCGGGACTATTTGTTATCTTGTAAGATGTTCCAGCGTTGGTGCATTGGCAGAAGATGGAGATGATGAATTATACAACTCTGACCTTTGACCTTGGCATTTATAACATCACCACATGTCAGTGGTTGTATCTCAGCCCCAAATAATAAAAGCAGAGAGTGGAGGATACAGGAGATGAAATACATCCCACAGCTCTGTGGGGCCTGTGTGATAACCCACTGAGGGCAGCCATTTTTTTTTGTTTGTTTGTGGAGGGTGAAAAAAAAATAGTGAGTTTTATATTTTTATCATATGGTGATTCATCATTTGTGCCATTTGCTGGTTTGAGCAAAAAATTTAGCATAAAAATAAGTCACCTCAAGCATCTATTTAAAGCATGAAAGCTGCATTTGAAGTAACAAAATTTCACTTCTGTAAATTATTTAGCAGCTTTTTTTTGCTATGTTAAGTGGGCAATGATCACAGAGGCAGCCCCCGGCGGCAGCAGTGTTACCGACACTGCTCGGGATAGGTCAAGGTTGCCGCTAATGAGATAGCGTAGCCGAGAAGAAGAGGAGGAGGAGGAGAGAAACAAAAAAAAAAAGAGGAAAGATGGAGTGGAAGAGGTGGAAGAGGAGACCGGCTGGAGATTTATGATCAGATGTACCTCCCTGTGTATTTCCCCACAGGGGCTGCAGTAAAGTAAACAGGGGCTGTGATTAGAAAGCAGAAACCTCTACCTGCTCTTTCTCCATAATTTACCGGCTCCCTGCACATGCCACCACTGCTCCGGCCCCATCAGCTGAACATTAGAATACAGAGTCTGAGACACACACACACACACACATACACACACACACCAGCCCACAAATCACATGTGGGGCCCTGGTCACCGCTGTTCAATTGCAGTAATAGCTCAGGTTGTCAGCAGATGCCTCCAGGGGCCTGTAACCCTCTCTGCCTCCTCACTGCTTAACTAAGCACCCGTGGTTCACTCGATACATGACATCTGACGTAAGCTACAGGCCCAACGGGTGGCTCTCCAAGTTTTCCTTCAGCGTCCACATGTTCTCATTAGTCTTCCCTTGTCTTTTTGTCCTGAAACCAACTTTCAAAAAACAAAAACATCCCCTGTGACCCCAACACCACATCAACATCTTGAACCAGTAAGAGCCCTCAAACAAAGGGAGCAATTAAAACCCTCGCTCCTTCCTGTTGTAGCAGAGTGGGCGTCCAGCAGAGATGAACAGTTGCTGACTCCTCCACCCGTCCACACACCAATGGTGTTACTGCTGCTCTTTTGCCGTCCGAGTGTAGGCAAGCATGAGCACTCTCTTTGTCCCAGAGGACCTCAAATGTTTCCCATTGTTCAGCTCCCACAACTCCCCGAGTGGCTGACGCTGCGCTTTCAGCAGCAGGCTTGGAAAAACCGGCGCCGCACGGTAAACGCAAAAAGGTGTTGATTGCAATTTCAGGAATGTTTTTGGTGGTTTGGTGGAGCACTGGGAAACAGCAGGGTGGTAGTTTCTGATGTAGAGAGAAACTTAAAGCCTTCGTTTTTCTGAACAAAAACTAGCATGATCTGAGACACTTTGAGACACAAATATTTAACATGGCAACCTCTCCAATATGTCTTCTAACAGTAAGCATTGCATTCAGGTGTACACTATAGGCCAAAAGTTTGGAAACACCTTCTCATTCAATGTATTCTCTTTATTTTAATGACTATTTACATTGTAGATTCTCACTGAAGGCATCAAAACTATGAATGAACACACGTGGAGTTATGTACTTAACTAAAAAAGGTGAAATAACTGAAAACGTGTTATATTCTAGTTTCTTCAAAATAGCCACCGTTTGGTCTGATTACTACTTTGCAAACTCTTTGCATTTTCTCCATGAACTTCAAGAGGTCGTCACCTGAAATGGTTTCCACTTCACAGCTGTGACTTATCAGGGTTAATTAGTGGAATTTCTTGCTTTATCAATGGGGTTGGGACCATCAGTTGTGTTGTGCAGAAGTCAGGTTAAGCCCTATTGGACAACTGTTAAAATACATATTATGGCAAGAACCAATCAGCTAACTAAAGAAAAACGAGTGGCCATCATTACTTTACTTTACTCTACAAAGTAAATAGTCATGAAAATAAAGACAACACATTGAATGAGAAGATGTGTCCAAA
>OOFC01020946.1:8655-36315 GCA_900323345.1 Pseudochromis fuscus
GACGCGCCGTGCCCCTGGACGAGCCGTGCCAAGATATGGGCGAAGTCACTGAGTCCTTGCTGCCCAGCTGTTGCCTGGCGAGGGGCGCAAAGCAGGAGGCTAATGTTGTTTTATTTTTAGGGAAATCATTAATTACCGGGAGTGTGAGTTGTGATGAGCATTTCACAGTGTGTTGGTTTTGACTCGTTCTTTGAAAACTCAACTTTTCCTCTGGTTTTTGTCATATTAAAATGTATAAACCACAAACACTCAAAACAGATGAGCTTCATTTAATGACATAAGGAGGAGAAGAGCAACCAGGCAGCATTTTGAAGATGGGTGGATCTCAGTCACATCACTTGGTCTTTGTGTCCAAATAACAAAGATTATTTCTACTTTATGCAGATAATTGTAAAATTATCATGCTGGGAGCAATTCCTTCTTTCCTATTTATTTATTTTTTTAAAATATGGACACAGTTAATTTGTGTTTGCAGCTATTTCCAAGGC
The DNA here is from genome assembly GCA_900323345.1 of Pseudochromis fuscus. Taxonomy (NCBI): domain Eukaryota; kingdom Metazoa; phylum Chordata; class Actinopteri; family Pseudochromidae; genus Pseudochromis; species Pseudochromis fuscus. Next base: position 9,144 of record OOFC01020946.1, read on the forward strand.
CATCAAACACTATCAAACAACAAAATGCATTTCTTGGAAGATAGATTGTGTTTTATGATTCATGAGGATGTTTGAAAGGATATCCATCTCCAAAAATCAGTCTATCATGGACCATTTCATGAATACTGCTATTGGAGATTTCAGTCAATCGGATAATTGGTTAAATGTTCTGACAATCACGTTTTTTCTGATTGGTTGAAATGTTTAAAATTAAAGTCCGCTCACAATCTTTTCTTGAATCAACCTATGCCTGTATTTATTTTCTGTTTTCTGTTCCTTGAAGGGTTTTATCTTCAAAGATCTTGTTTTGTTTAGTCAGTGCAGAATATAAATATATAAAACAGTGAGTCTGCAAGTTTTACTTCACTGTACTGCATTATCATGACTGCAGAAATTCACCCGGTGACACGTGCTCCTGCAGATGTCCTCTACCCACCATGCACCTGCATTATAAATGCTACAAAGTGTCGGCATAAAAGATAAGAAATGATATTTCCTGGTAATTTCTGCTAGAATGACGCTGCATAAAAAATGGATGAAAAGATGCATTTTTCATTTTTAGCAGTCCAATGGTGACAGCGAACTCACCGGCGGCCCTGCAGAGATCCCGCTTCTCGGTCAGAGCTGCAGCCCAGTGGACATTACACCCCTCTGCAGCTGACATTCGATCACCGCTAAATTTTCTCCCCCTCCGGTCGAGTGGAGAATGATCTGATTATCGCTTGAGTGTGCATCTTTAAGAATGGCGCTGCGAAAATGGAATGGCAGTGGCGAGATGAGAGAAGTTAATGAAATGTACCTCAGGTTGAATACCTTGAGGGATAGGTTTGGAATTGGGCCTCTGATTAAAAATCACTCAGAAGGAGAAGTAATGCGGAGAGACAGGGTCAGGCCCAAAGACTCATTCTGCACTCCGGCAGCAGAGAGCCATCCGAAAGCATTTAAAAACTTCTTTAAAGTAGTTACGGTTATTTTTTCTGATGGTGATCATTAGGCATGAAAAAAGCAAGTGATATGCAATTAAATAATCGCTTCGAGAGGTTTCCCCTTGTTGAGAGGAAGTGGTTATTTCCTGGTATGCTTACGGTACAAGTAGGTTGATGTAAAATGCCTGGACAACATGCTCCCCAACAAACTGGGTCTGCTGTAGCTGAAGAAGAAACCGAATGAAGCAAGTGTTCTACATATTATGGGAGCTTCGGCCCGGCTGAAAATGGAAAGGAGTGATTGTGGCCGGTGGAGGGCACAGCAGGCAGGCTGTGGAGAGAGCTGGCCTATTTAAATAGGATTGATGACCTGCTGAATGTGGACCCAGCCCCCCCCGTCACCATCCTTCCCACCGTTTTCCTCACATCTTTCCAGTGATGTGACAAAGGGGTGGGGGGGCTTGACTAACTCCCCAGGCCTTGGGATAGCCTGGGGGTAGGGTGTTGCAGGGTCCTGGTGGGGGGGGGGCTTTGCGTGATGCTGTCACCATGACGGCGAAGATGGATCACCTGTCGCCGCGCTGGCTATCACTTGCGCTAACCCAGAAGTGTCAGTGACAGTAATATGAATGCCTGTAGCGAGGCTGGCCGGGACAGCCGCAGTCACATAAGCAACAGAAGTTATTGCTGTGCACAACAAAAATTGAATTGATGTTCACTGTTCCGTACCCCTCACATTTATCCATCAGTGGCTTAGGCCAGTGTAATCTGATGGAGGAGATTGGTTGCCTGACAGTCAAATGTGTGGTCCGCAGGGAGGAGGGGTGAAGCGGCGCTGGTGTCTATCAGAGATTGATTATCTCCTGCTTCACAATAACAGAGGAGCAGGTCTGTCAAAATAGAAGGACAGGTCCTTTCACTGATTATGGAGGTATAAATCCTAAGCAGATAGAGGAGGCTGCGTGCCGTTCTGCCCGATGCAAACAAACGCCATCCATCAGCGGGGTGGCCCTGTCGGAGAGAGGTCTTTGATGACGCTGCCTTTTTGGCCTTGCGGTCGCCGTCTCGTGTCAGTGCCCGGCTGACAGAGCGCTCTCTCTCTTACCTTGTCTGGTGGTCTTGAAGTTGAACGACTGGAAACCCCCGGTGAGGGCTGAGGAGTCGATCACGTCCACGCCGTACTCGCTGTGGTTCTTCCTGTACAGCATGATGGCCACCACCAGGATCGCTACAGCGATGATGCCGGCTCCGAGTCCAGAGTACAGGGCCACGTCGTTGGAGCTGTCCATACCTGAGATACAAACAAAATAAAAGGGGCTAGCGTAAATTCTTCTGCAAATATGGGTCATTTAAAAACAATGTAAGACTGGTCAGTGAACAACAACAACTCACATAGAAAAATTCAACATCATGCCCATTTAAACAGCACAAACTCAGCTTAACAAGTCTTCTTTGATGATGCTTTTAATGTGAAAAAGTGTTGAATTTGATGAATATTACTTTAAAAAAATCAAATGTATCAAAATCATTGCAACATTTATTTTTTTTATTCTATATGTTTCTCTTCTCTTGTCATGTTCTGGTGCCAAACTTTACCCACAATGCAACTCAGCTGCTGTTCAGCTGGACATTAAATCATGCTATGCTAGTACTAGCTTATGTGGCTAATGCAATGTATAGGTGCCGGGTTTGGATGAGAAGAATGTGAATATGCATAGAATTAAAAACAAAAAGCAAATCTCTGAATCATTTAATTAGGTTATTGTCATAAGATAAATACTTTCTGATATTTTCACATGAAAACTTCCTGAAGCTAAAGTATGAAAATGGTACAAAAGAGAGTAAAAAAAACCCTCTTGCTGTTCTGATGGAATTAGTGCTGTACAAATATACAATACACTGACGTTACTGAGACAGCAGGTAGACACTAAGAAGCATATCATGAATTTTAAGCCCAAATAAAGTCGTCTTTCTCTCCGTCACTGTGGTAAATAAAGACATTATTTGAGAATTTAGAGCATGTAAATGTATTCCACTGATATTCCTCCAGAAACAGAATCTATTCTTTTTTTTTGTGATGAAGTCACCAAAAAAAAAAAAAGGAGGAGTGGGGAGAAGGCTTTTAAAGTGTTGCACATAAAAGAGCATTGTCTTTGTTGTATTAATAAAGACCCACAGACAGTGAAGAGGAGATGAAGAAAAGCAGTGGAGACAATACTGTTATTATGTAGACGTTCAAGGGCAAACACAGGCAAGAGTTACAATGTGTTACACTGGCTCCAGCATGAAAATGAAACAAGAAGGATGGAAAGTGGTAAGATGGAGCAGCTCCATCTGTCTCATCTCTCTATGCTACATTGTGCAGATAGGAATAAATGAAGATGTCCGGCCGTTACTCTAAACTGTTACATATCGCACTCAAGCTGCTAACATGGAGGGTGATTAGCCTAACTGCCTTTAGACCCACCGGTCTATATCCACCCTCAGTGATGGATACCTCATGGTGAAGGCCATCAGAGCCCGTGTGGTGTAGCCCGTGGCCGGCGGTAGTCGAGAGGACCAATCAGAGACGAAATTAATTTAGAGTATTCCTACCAGGGCGATCGCTCGCCACATACCAGCTTAATGCTCCCCCCATTTAATCACTCAAGCTTTCCTTAAAGCCTGCAAAGACGGCAGCAGGCACGACTTTTACACTAAAGTGGTGAGCTAATGAAAGCACTCAAGCTACTGTAGCACCTGACAATCACTTAACCGGGCGAACTCCTGCGAATGATTGAAAGCCGCCATGGGAACGCGAGGACAGCGCCATAAATTGGTCAAATTAGCTCATTTGCAGTGATTACAAGCCATTAATCCTCCACAACGTAGCACATGTTCACTTGTCACAACCAATATATCTCCTGGCTCAAAGTAGAAAACACAGCTGTGATGTCACGGTTGTCACAAAAAAGTCAGGCGCTGAATAATGACATGAATGCCTAATGAGCATTTGCTGGGTTAATACAGGAGTGGCTCAGATCAAGGTGAACTAAATGGTGGTAAATTCGTGATGTTTCTATTTCTGGAGAGCATCCCTAAGAGAACTGTCGCTTCTCTCTGTTTCTGCTAACTTATATCATCTCCGGCCCACAAAATTCAGGGCATATTACATATCAGTGGCAGGTGGGGAGCGGGGAGGGGGAGTAGAAGATGAAAAGGAATCCACAGAGGAAGACTCACTTTGAGGTTTAACGTCATGTAGCAGCTTTCGATCTGCAAAGACAGAGAGATAGAATGAGACAAAGAGGAGAGAAAGTGGTGATTAAAGTCCGAGCCTCTGTGAAGTGACTAACAAGTGTGGTCTCTCAGATCCAACACCCTGAGCTGAGGGAAGCTCTTCTGCTGACTGCACTCACAGACCATCTACAGTATCTGATAATGACCAGGAAGGCATCATTACTGTCCGCATAGCAGCACAGATAAAGGTGGCGAGGTGCGGACTGCTTAAAGGCAGCTTTGAGTGGGCTAATGATCTCCCAGCACAAGTCGAAAAACAAGTTTGATTTCTTTAGGAGGGATAAAGTCACCTTCCTTCCACCTCCAAGTGTGTTTTATGGAAAGTAAGTTGCAATCACAAGTACACGTTAGCAGCAGTGAAAAGAGTTGTGAGTTTTTATGACCAATGCTGTCATAAAAAGTCTACATGGTGATAAATATCATCCATAGGAGCAAACCATAATTAAAAAACAAACCTGAAATTAGGCAGGAAATGTTTGTTAGAATATTTTATAGATACTTTTTCAATGTATGCCCTGTAAGACTGATAAATATTAACATTATTATTGAATATATATTGAATTTGAATGTATACTTTGAAGTTCCTTATTAAATAAAGCAGCAGCCCTAATGTATGTGACATTTTTTCATATTACGATTGCACAGAGCTACTGCAGTAATCATGTCACATTAAAAAAAAAAAAAATTAAAAATATTTTTTGAATACAAGAAGAGTAGATAAATTAGCTGTAGCATTTTTTTTGTTTATTGGAATAATAATGTTTATATGAAAGGTGCAAAGTCAGAAACTCAATTTGTGGTTTTAGCTCAATTTTGACAAAATAACTCCAAAAAAAAACGTGGAACGTGGTAGAAACCTAATTCAAACACTTATAAGTTTACATTTAAACGAATCAAGCTGCTATTGTCTAGATGTACAAACAGAGTCACCACTCTGCTATTCGACCCTCCCTTTAAAAAATAAAACACATACAACAGATAAAGCATGGTATTTTGTTCTTTCATGATCCAATTCGTGGCCGAGAAATGGAGAGAATGAAGGAGGACATGCAGGAAGCCAAAACTTTATATTGTAGCTTGGCAAACACTGGATTAGGACTAACCTGCTGCTGCTATACACATATGCTGGGGATAGTACATAGGCTGTATATAGAAATGGACGAAACAAGTGGGGCTCACAAACGAGTGCAAATACATCTGACGGCCACTAGATGCTGGCTCCAATTAACTGCAAATATTGTTAGTTTCAATCATGAAATACTTAATAAATACATTTTTTTCACAAGTCAATATGTTGTCATTAACTAAAGTCAATTCTTCTTCTTAGTGATGTCGTCCATCTGAAAAAAAAAAAAATCATTAAGTTGATATTAGGCTTCAAGAAGAGGAAGATTTAGGGGCGTGGTTAGCTGGATCAGGTCTTGAGACTGGAGCTGAACTCAAGCCTTATTCGCATTGGGGGGTGACCTCAGGGTCAAGGGTTGACCCGCCTCTTCGCTCCTTCCGTCATATCCACATATGGTCACTTCTGGGTCCAATCAACCAACATGCTGACGTTCAAATACCAAACTCCGGGCTTCCACAGATCAATGGGTGATGTCACGCTTGCTTCGTCCACTTCTCTATACAGTCTATAGGACAGTGGTTGTCTCTGGAGGACTAAATTAATTCTATTGAACCCGACACCTCATTTAGACATGAATGCAAGCTGCAAATGTCATCATGCCTCTTGTGATTTGCAAATTGCCCTCTTTTAAATCACAATTGTGCTCTTAAATTTCAATAGTTCAGCCCCATACAGTCACTGTATTTGAGCCCCACACCAGTGAGTAAAACATTCAATTTCAAGTCATTGCATGTGCATGACCCAAACAGTGCAATGACATTTCATTCCAAACATCAAGCATCATTCAAGAGTGAATGTCGACACGTCTTACCCGGTGAGACTCAGTATGACATACAATATGTCAAGTGAGCAGTACACAGGAGAAAGAGCGCTGACATTATCATGCACTGGGAATCTGTGTCCACCCACACTGTGATCCCCCCCAACCCCCTCCCCAACACGTACTACCTGTTCAAACATGCCGGTGATGATTTGCCATGTTACAGTGAGTGTATATATGAAGATGATAATGATGGGGAAACAATCAGCGTGGTGATGGTGATACCCAGTAGGGACAGAAAGGGCCTTACTCTGGGTACACAGTCCATCTGTGCAGTTCTCAGTGGCGGCGCTGTTCCCTTCACACATCTTGCCTCGGTGTCGCGGTGCTGGGGAGTTACACTCCCGACTCCGCTGCCTGTCGCACTGGCTGCTGCACACTGTCCACTCGCTCCACTCGTCCCAGCCTCCATCAACTGCAAGACGAGGAAACACAGCATCACATATAATGTGTCTACATATGCATGAAGAGGGAAAACAAATGTTGGCAGTCCTTCATTTCCTCAGCCACATTTCTCTATAATGAGCAGTTAAGTCTTTTTTAAGTAGAGCTCAACGATTTGAGGAAAATATTTCCCAGATAGATATTATGATTTTATTCATAATTTTTCAGAATGTCAAGCTTCAGTTCAGTATTCACAGTGTAAAGTATTTTAATTTGAAACATCTGGCAAAATAATATCACATGAAATACCATCTAATTTTTTCATTTCTGTACATCCTGATTCAACAGTGAGAACAAATACATAGGAACTGCTTTGAATATGTAATTATTACTTTTTCTTTATTAGATTATAACAATTAAACCCAATACATTGATCAAAACTTGTGACTGTGATTAGTTTAATACTTATAACAACAAAAGAAAAACATCTTAATTGCAACCTTTATGATTTGACATTGTTTAAAAATGTGGTTTCAATTTAAAATCAATAATTCAGCCCTAAAATCTGTTTACAAAATTCAGACTATTGCATTGAAACATTCTGAGCAAATATTACAAAATTAGTGAACAAGTCATAGACACTACTATTTTGTTACATTGTGATCTGACAATGCCAGAGATGGTGGATAAAAATGGATGAAGCAACCAGCCAATGTGGAAGTGCAAAAAAAGTGCAACGCTCCCGACAGCCACTAGACTAGATGCTGGCTCCAGTTAATTGTCATATTCAATCATCAAATATTTAGTCAATACATTTTTTCCACAAGTTATTCTGATGTCATCAGCTAAAGCTAGATATCAGTGATCTAGTGGTCCAGCTGAAAACAACAACAAACAAAATGTAATCAGGTTGATATAAGGCTTCATAAAGAGGAAGATTTAGCAGTGTGGGTAGTTTGATTGATCTTCAATGAGACCAGACATCAACTCCAATCTCATACACATTTGACTGTGTCCTCAGGTTCAAGGGTCAAACCCGCCGCCTCACTCCTCCCTTCATATCCAAATATGGTCACTTCTGGCTCTGAAAAACCAACATGGTGACATTCACAAACCACTGGGTGACATCACATTAGCTTCATCAATCTTAAATATAATCTATGGACAATACTTACAGTAACATAACAGAGCAGTGGGTAAATATTATGGCGGCTGTGGCTCAGGTGGTAGAGCAGGTCGTGTATGAATTTTAAGATCGTGGGTTTGATCCCCTGCTCCTGTTGTCCACATGTCGAAGTGTCCTTGAGCAAGACACTGAACCCTAAGTTGCTCCCAATGGTGGCTAGCACCTTGCATGGCAGCTCAGTAGCCATTGGTGTGTGCGGGTTTGTGTGAATCGGTGAATGAGGGGCCTTGAAAAGCACTTTGGGACCTAGCTAAGGTCAAAAAAGCGCTACTCCATTTACCATTTAATTAAGAGTGATTGTGGCACAACTCCTGATTCCTATCGAGTTCATCTTGACTCTTTCGGAGATAAAGCATAAAACCAAAAGGTATTCACATCTGGTTGATTTTAGTGTAACATTCACACATCAGCGTTTAAATGTTTCTGAAGGTACACACACACTCACACAGACACACACACACACACTCAGTATGACACACGATACACAGCACAGAGCCGTGTGGTGATACAGCTTGAGAGACATTTTCTCCCCATTAACCCCCGGGCCTGTTTATATAATGGGATTTGATGCAAGGCTATGAAACCAAGACAGTCTGGTGCATGCTAATAGCTGGGATTCTTCCGCCACGCTCTGTCATCTGATCAAGGAAGAGCTCATCATGCTTAGCTTAACAAATACTGGGAGACCATATGGCGCCTGAAGATTTTTCTGGCAGCAGTTGCGATGCCCGTAGCACAGGCTCGTGGGTGGCGGAGAAGGTAATTTTTCCTTTGTGATGTTCCACGGGTCCTACCTACACTCCATATTTGTTTGTGGTTTTCTTCTCAGCTACTTGAAATGCAAACGAGGTGTTTGTGCGCTGCGGAGAGAAGCGCTCGCGAGTTTGACCGCACTCGCTGCTTGAGCGTATGCATATTGTTCCTCCTGACAGTTTCCCCTCTGACTTGTTGCTCTGGTTCTATTGAATGAGCTCATCTGTCTACCGGTAAACAATAGATACAGTGTGAGGAAGTGTAACGAATGCAAAACTCTGCCTCACTTTGGCTGCATAATCTCAAATTTCTTTCTTTATTTTTTTCCCGGCTATTTCTAGTTTCTCAAATTGGATACTCACCAGATTCTCATTAATTTGTTTTGGTGACATTTTTTAGCAGCTAAGCAGACACTGCTTTGTGATTTGTGCCCTTTTCTTTCTCGGTCCAGCCAATTTTTCTGGCTGAACGTAATTCAAACACACATTTTCTTTCTGTAAAAAACAACTTTATGTGTTGAAAAAAAAAGTTTTAATGCACTGGCTGTAGATTTGAAACTCTGTTATTGCAACTGGCAATACATTAGTATAGCTATTATTGTCATGTGCTGTATACTGGTGGTGCACATGTTGGCTGGCAGCCTCGGCAGTGGCATCCTGGACTCACTCTGCAGTCTGCAAAGCCCACTGAAGAGACAGCACTGATTGTTCTTCCTCCTTTAGGAGCAGCGTAATAATCTATAAGATCTGAAGCCAACAAAGTGAGCCAGATGAATTAGAAATGTTGGCTCTGTACCTGAGATGTATACCTGAGAAATTTTAACTTGATCATCAGGAAGAAGTTGTTCGACTGCAGTGCTGATTAGTTTTTATACCATGCATTTAATAGAAAGACCAAGAGATGAAAAACATCAAAACAAACACAAAAAGGTAACAATTGTATCATTTTAATAAGGCTGAGTAATTTCCGGAAAATCTGGACTGTTTCTCAGAAAGGAGGAAATGGTGCGTGAAACCCTGACTGTCTGTAACTTTTGATAAATTGTGGCCGTCAGGAGATAAGTGCACAAATCGCTGGCTGTTTTCTGCTTAGTTCTTGACAGATGGGAAAATTATAGTCATGCAACACCACACTTATCTGTGACAACAGGAGCTGATTCAAACGTGTCAGAAATCTCCATTTACTGTCACTGTTACTCTGTACTGATGTTAGCCAACCTGAGCCACAACTAGCTCCTGGTTGTACCCAGTCAGACTGTAGCAGCCACACCACAGTGTACGAAACTGAGCTGCATTTCTGTGGTTATAATTTTCTCTCGTTATTTGTACAAATCTGTCATTTCTTCTTTAAAATGACAGTTTTGCTTTAATGGAAAAAAAAAAAAAAGTGTTTATTTTTTGGTACAAATACACCGTGAAACTGCACTGTCCTACAACTCCAGGCTGCAGCAATGTATTACTGGGTACAAAATTGAGCAAACACCTCAATTTGACTTCTTTTTGACCTTTTACCTTTTTAAATAAACAGTGTGTTGCCATAGACGTGTGTATTTCTACAGGAAAAATAATGCAAATTGCACTCTGGCTAGCTGCTGAGCATAGACTGTATATAAAAGAAGGGGCTGTTTGTTTGTGGACTTGTGATTTGAAATCAAGAGTTTTAATTTACATCACCACCTTGACATAAATAACACTTATTGGAATAATTCTTTCTCTCTTTCAGAAAAAAGTAAAATTAGTTGTAGGCTGGGAGTTATGGCATGCACACAATATTATTATATTTTATACTATACACTATTTTTCTATTATTCATAGTATTTTGATCTAGTTCATTCTTACTTTATTTTTTACAGAACATATTCTATATTTCATTTATTTTTGTCTCATGTCTTTTGGGGCTGCTCGTGTTTTTGCTGTTGCTGCTGTAATAAAGTAATTTCCTGCAAACAAAGTAATTTCCTGCAAAGGATTAATAAGGGGCAGCACGGTGGTGCAGTGGTTACCACTTGTACCTCACAGTAAGAAAGTTCAGGGTTCGAATCTCGGCTCGGGCCGAGTGGAGTTTGCATGTGCATGCGTGGGTTTTCTCCGGGTACTCCGGTTTCCTCTCATAGTCCAAATACATGCTTGTTGGGTGAATTGATCAAAACTAAATTGACCGTAGGTGTGGGTGGGAGTGTGAATGGTTGTCTGTCTATATGTTAGCCCTGCAACCTGTCCAGGGTGTACCCCGCCTCCTGCCCAATGACAGCTGGGATAGTATGGACCCAAGTGTGGAGAAGCAGGTATGGAAGATGAGATGAGGATTAATAAAGTATTCATACAGTATATGTGATCAAAGCTCAAAAACAAAACCTGAATGCTAAAAGCTGACCACAGAGTGTATATAAGAGATGGACGTAGCCACCACACCTCAAAAGTATAGCCGATGTGGAAGTGCAAAAAAGTGCAATACCACCTTTGGCCACTAGGCCACCACCTTTGGCCCTTAATTCATCAGGGCGGCTGTGGCTCAGGTGGTAAAGTGGGTCGCCTGTGAATCATAACGTCATGGGTCCAATCCCCAGCTCCTCCTGTCCACATGTCGAAGTGTCCTTGGGCAAGACACTGAACCCTATGTAGCCACCAATGATGGCTAGCGCCTTGCATGGCAGCTCTGTAACCATTGGTGTGTGAGTGTGTGTGTGAATGGGTGAATGCCTTGTATAGCACTTTGGGACCTAGCTAAGGTCATGAAAGCGCTATATAAATGTACTCCATTTACCATTTACAACATCTTTATCCAAACTGGGCCGTGGGGGTCTGCTGGAGAGTATCCCAGCTGGCAATGGGTGAGAGGCGGGATATACTCTGGACAGGTCACCAGCCTATCACAGAGAGCCCAGAGAAAACCCACCATTCACAGGGAGAACATGCAAACTCCACACAGAACGATCCGAGCGTGTGCTTAGTGATCTGGTAGTTAAGTAAATATGATGTTGCAAAAAGATCAAGATGTAGGGGCGTGGTTACTTTGATTGACAGCTCTGGTCTCCAGTGATTTACAGGTGGTTTGGAGGCTCTCACCAGTGAACTCAGTTTCATACACATTGGGCATCTCTTGTATAGTCTATGAAGCTAACCAGCCTAGTTTAGCAGAGTTGCAGTAACTAACACCTCTGCAGCTAAGTGCAAAATGAATGTGAAGTATTTAGATTACAGCTTAATCTAATTTAAACTTCTACATTCATTCAGTGAAAGATACATTTATTAGATTTCCTCATTAGTTGCAAAGAAAAGCATCAACACTCACGCCTTGATATATTTAATTAATCTCGACAGTAGTGATTTATTATCCCTTCTTTAACTCAAATATCTTTTACAGATTACACTGTACATTGAAGTACACAACCTGTATGGACTTTGAATCACTTCTCTCCACAGCTTCATTTCTGTCAGTATGCTCCGCTCTCTTCATTGTCTCTTGTTAAGTGGCCATCAGCCTCGTCACGCTGCAGGCTCTGACCTCACCCGTCCTCCGTGCTCTCCACACATTCAGACCATCATTAAGGCAATGCTCTGGGCTGCCTTGTCAAAACTGGACAGGCTTGTCAGTCAGCAGCTCGGCAGGTTCATGGCAGCCCACGCTTCTGCTCCCGTCTGCATCTCCTTCCTCCCACAAAGACATGGATCAACCCTGATAACAGGGCGACACCCGCCTCTCTCCCTGCTGCATCTGAATTCAGTCATCCTGCGAGGCCTCTGGGCCACAGCGGTGCCACCGGTACCGGTCTGCTTATCGCTGCTTAAGTACAGATCTACCTTCTTTTGCACTTCATTTATTTTTTTCTATGTGAACTCTCCACACTGCTAAAAAAATAAATAAATAATAAATCAAGCCACCCTCCTCCCCAGCTCTTTGGAGCCCCGCATTGAGGCCCAGCTGCTTTAATTGGCAGCAAGAGGCAGGTAGTTGAAAACTTCAACACACACACATCAGTCAGTGTCTAGGAATTTCCCATTTTTGCTTCACACTACAAGGCAAAAAGTGACTTCTGAAAGCAAGACCTTGAAAAAGCAGAGCTGAGTCACTGTTATTGATCACCCACCTCATCAGAGTTTTTTTTTTTTGTCCTGCACTGAAATCCAAGGCGGCTGGCAGTGTCATTTTTTGTGCTGTTCATAAAAAGATGCAGCTTTAACTAGATGCTGAGTTATGTGCGTGAAATATAAAGCTTTAGGTCTCAAAGCTAAATGTAACACCCACTCACTGGTATTGATTCAGGGAAAGAAAGTGTAGCATTAAAGCAAACACATACGCTTTTAAAGAAAGAAAGAAATTCATTGTTAAATGTGATGTTATGGACAAAAAGTTTTATTAGAGTTTTATTATTCTTATTATTAATGGTGACATAAGAGCATTTGAACAAAAAGTGGACAGTGTTTTGTTACAAAGTATAACACCTCACAATATTTCAGCTTCTTAATTATTTAATGGACTTTCTTTGCAGCTCAACATTTAATTTTTGAATTTAATTATTTATATTTGTAATTAACAGATCATTTAGATGAAATATGATGTTGCTTATAATATGGTGGAAGCAAGGTTCTATGTTTTCTTCTATAATAATTGTGGTTTTGAACAAGCAAGTTCATTGAAAACGTCCTGCCGCATAAAATATTTGCAAAGGCTTTAGTTTTAAAAAGTTTTCTGCCTGGTTTGTACAGACATATTTACTAGCTGGGAGTCTTCTTCTCTGCCTTGTGTTGGCACATTGCTCCATTTTTTTCTCTTTGGTTTGTTATTGCTTCTGAAATCAGGCTTCAGGACAGTGAACTGTACATGCAGGAACCTCTTCATTGCACGAGTGAGAGATAGAAACTCAGTCGTCAGAAACTCAACAGGGAACCTTAAGGTTGACCTCTGCCAGATAGCGAACGAATAAAAATGTTAAAGTTGTTTCTCACTTCTTGCTTCACTGCAATAATTTGAAACTCTAGACACTGGACCATGTGTTAAAGCCACAGTAACCAGGTCTGAAAAATGAGGCCAGTGCAGAAGTGCAAAAAAAAAGTGCAATACCCCCAATGACCTCTAGATGCTGGCTCCAAAAAACTCCAATTTATTTTAATTCAAAATTTCTGATCAGTGATTCTGATGCCATGAGTTAAAGTCAGCTCTTCTTCTCAGTGATCTGGTTCATCATTAAGTAGATGTTAGTCTTTAAAAAGAGGAAGCTACATGGGCGTGGTTAGTTTGATCGACAGCTCTGGTCTTCAGTGATGTACAGGTGGTTTGGAGGCTCATTCACCAGTGAACCTGAGTCTCATTGGACAGTGTCCTTGGGTTATGGTAATGTACTATGTAATGTTAATGTAGACATGTTAAGACTATAATTAAAAGAGCCACAGTGTATTGGATCTAAAACACAACACCCAGCAGCACAGGAACTAATCAACACACGGGGATCACTTTACAGCTGTTTGTACTTTAGTGTTTGTTTTCTGAATATCAACAACAATTTCTCTTCATGCTCAAACTGCTGCTTCTGAATGACATGTGGGGCCACTTGCCATAACTGATAAGAAACACAACACCCTCCAACAGTACAGGGTGTCCAGAAAATCTCTTTACAATTTAAAAATATATTACAAAAGCACCTGATAAGATATCTTAATCAGGTTTGTTCCATGTACTCTGTAGTTATCAGAGTTTTTAATTATACTGCATTTGTGTTTTTCAGGAAGCCTGTTGATGAAAGAGGTACTGTTAACCCTTCCTCCTATCAATTTCCTTTGTTGTATTCTGATTGGATCTGTGTTGAAGGTTATATATATAATGGCTCTTTACTGTCTGAACAGCTAGTTTGTGGTTTTTACAGAAAAGTGTGCTGCGTGCATATTTAGACAGGAGCTTGACATGTTAAATCATCACATTAAAGGAGCCGTGAGGAAAGTAGTAGAGGAGCAATTAGCAGAAATGGAGTATATTATGAATAACTGTGTTTTCATTCTTGTATAACCACCTAAAAAACACAGTCATTGTGTTTTTGTTACCTTAGAATGAGTCTTTTGTATCTACATGACAAGTGATGTCTGTTACATGGAGGCTGCCATTGTTCTATGGTAACCCAGAGTGGACAAAACAAATCCTGGTTCATGACAGGCATGTTAGAGCCCCATATGTAACAACGACCCGAAATGTAACAACTACGGAAACGCTGAACTGCCACAATGGAATATTAAGATTTGGCTGGGCTTTCTCATTCAAACGTATTGCAAATACGTTCAAACGTGTTGTTTATGTCGTTTGAACATATTGCTAAATGCTAAAAACATAGCTTTTCCCATAATGCCCTAGGGTTTGACCATGCGCATTATGCAGATAAAGCAACCAAACAACAGCGTGACATGCAGCTCAAGGACAGCCTTCCAACCTGATTTAAACAGGGGGATTATGGGAAGAAGCTATGTTTTTAGCATTTAGCAATAGGCTACGTTCGAACGACATAAACAACATGTTGAAACGACAAATACAACATGTTCGAACGACATAAACAATATGTGAGAACGACATAAACAACACGTTCAAACAACATAGACAACTTGTTCGAACGTGAAAGCCCAGCCAAATCTTAATATTCTATTGTGGCAGTTCAGCATTCCCGTAAACAATGACCCGAGTTATAAAAAAAAAAAAGAAATGTAATAACTGGTCAATAATGTAACAAGATGCCGAGCCCAAAACGTAAAAACTTTTTGCCGTTTTTGCCGTTGGGTCCGTTATTATATTATGGGTCAGACAAAATATTTTTCCCCTAATAGTGTAATAATTTTATTACATCATAGAGTGAGTCAGTGATTTATGGATTAACGGGCTTACTGCTTCTTGTTACATTATTGACCAGTTATTACATTTCAGGTTTTATTACATTTTAGCATCTCGGGTCATTGTTACGTATCGGGCTCTAACAAGGTTTTTGGGTTTCAATGCTGAAGTTGCAGCTTGATTTTAATGGCACTTTGTTATCATGGTGAACTACACAGCACACACACCAGATAATTAACATGCTTGCACAATATAATTATTTTGTACCAATGAGTTAATACATGCACATACATGTGATACGTCCGTAGCTTGAAGACCACAGGGGGTACGTTGCATTTGTTACTTGACTGATTTCTCAAGTGCATTTTTTTCACAGCAGTGTTCATTGTATTATTGCTCCACTGTTAATAAAACGCAATCATCTAATACAAGATCCATAACTTCATTATCTTGTGTGCACATGTTGTTATCTTAGGCGTGCAAGATAATAATAGTAATAAAATAATAACAGGGGCTCGGTATTCAGTGCCTGCTGCTGAGTAACTAATCTTAACAAACAAAATTAAGTAAATAGAGGATCATACTTCTTATTTAGCACAAGAATCAACAAAACAGCATAAACCACTGTCGTCAGCAAAGAAAAAACAACAACATGAGGCTGAAGACAAGTGGAGGGGATGAAGTGGTGAATGTCTGAACGGACTTATGAAGTTTAATTAGTAAAGTCGTCCTACAGCACACACACTGAGTAACTGAATCATCACAGCAAATGGTATTTACTATGATGATTCAGATGAGATTAGTTGATTTCTTGCACACAAACTGCTATGACTGTTTGCTTTTAGGATTTATTTGTACTAGTACATGGTGTTTGTAGTACCCAGAACAGGACTGGAACACAGCATCAGTCTGACAATTGAATGGATGATAGTTCAGTTTAAGCTATTTTAAAATTTGATTTGATCATTTACATACAAATGATTTAACCCCCTCGCTGTTATTTAAACTTTCTACCTGAAAACACATCCTCAGCAACAGCTCCACAACTGTGAGGCCAGAACCAACACCCCTGGGCTCTATGGATTAGACACATTCGGGGAGACAAACATAACACATCTCCTCGTCCTCCTTCCAGGGGACAGAGTACGACTTATAAAACTTATTTTTTTTTTAAACTTCTGTGATCAAAAGCAGAAACTGGATGGTAAAAACCCCAATGATCCTACCACGTCCGACGAGAAGTAATGAAGCACAACAAATGCAACATCCATTTATTCATACTAGGCAGAAGTCGGGGAAAGCGCCACACTCGGCGACCTTCACGAAACTGACGGGCTGCGTTTTAATGGGAGATACAGCCTAATCTCCACACAGGGACATCCAGGGGGGAAGGGTTAAGTTTGCTAGTTAGCTGGGAAAACTCTGCAAGATGAAAAAAAACCCAGAGGCATCCAATTTATTTCAGAACTTCCAACCTAAATATGTCATTTGAAAGTTTAGAAGTAAATATAATATTGTAGCTGTTATTTTGTATATGTGCCACTGAAAGATGTTCTGTGTCATGTCTTTGATGTCTCATATGCAGCAGTGATGTGTAATTTGATGTAGGATTGGCAAAAGAGTTTCGATCTGATTTTACGGTATGATTGTCAATTTGTGTCCTTGAAAAGCTACTTACAGTATAATTATTTTAACCCTTTGATGAGCAACATGTCCACACTCTTTCTAATGCACAACAAAACATGACCTGCATTCATTTCCCATGTTGTTTGATGCTGTTGTTGATTTGATGAGTTTTTGTTTGTTCTATCTTTTGAAATCAAATTATTTTCTGATTGAATATTCAAAGTGTGCTTTAAATATCTTGTTTTGAATTATTATTATATTCATTTTCATACCTGAACAAAAAACGTTTTTATATTAAAACATCAGGTTTACACACATGAGCAAAAAAATGACCCAATCATTCAAGTTTGATTTAAATGAAATGAAATACTATAATAATAATAATAATAATGATAATAATAATAATAATAATTTGTTTCAAGTAGTGCTGTCAAACGATTTAAATATTTAATCCGATTAATCACAGGGTTGATGTGGATTAATTTCAATTAATCGTGATTAAGTATCATTACATTTTAATCTATATTAATTGTGTTTCATTTTGCATGAGGGTGGTTTGTCGCACACTGGGTGATGCATTAGCTGAAGTGCTAGCAGTATGTACTTTGTCTTAATGTGGTATTTTAAACTGGTATTTGATTTTTTTGATTTTTGGACCAACCTGCTGTTTAGCATCTTCCATTTTTATTGGTTGGTTCTGCTGCCTGTCACCACATGATTATCGGCAACTCCACTTGGACAAACTGACTGAAATGTGTTGCCAGAGGTGTTCAGGATCTTTCTGTGCTGCACATGGATTCATTGAGTTAGAATTATTAATCAGATTAATCATGATGATGGATTAATCTGAGTTTATGCATTAATTTTGACAGCCCTAGTTTCCAGTAATCACTTCAGTAGTAAGTGTGGACAAACACTTGTGTATTTATTACCTGTAATGTGGTTACTTGACATTTTGTTACAGCTGTGGCCAAAGGTTTGGAGAATGACACAAGTATTGGTTTTCACAAAGTTTGCTGCTTCAGTGTTTTTAGATCGATTTGTCAAATGTTACAATGACACACTGATGTATAATTACCGCATTACCATGCGTGTCAAAGGCTTTTATTGACAATTATATTAAGTTTGTGCAAAGAGTCAATAGTTGCAGTGTTGACCCTTCTTTTGTAGGTTTCTGTTTGTCCATTTGCCTTTTGACAATTTACCAGAAGTTCTCAATGGGATTAAGGTCTGGTGAGTTTCTTTGCCATAGACCGAAAATTTCAAAGTTTTGTTCCCTGATCCACTGAGTGATCACTTCTGCCTCATGGCAAGGTGCTCCACTGTGATGGGAAAGACATTGTTTATCACCAAACTCTTCTTGGAGGGTTGGGAGAAGTTGCTCTCGGAGGATGTTTTGGTGTCTTTCTTTATTCATGGATGTGTACAAATTTGTGAGTGAGTCCAATCTCTCGGCTGAGAAGCAACCCCAGGATGTTTCACTGTTGCCATGAAAACAGGACAGATGGTAGCGCTCACCTTTACTTCTGTGGACAAGCTTTTTTTCAGATGGCTCAGCCAATCAGAAAAGGGCTTCATCAGAGAAAATGGCTTTACCCCAGTCCTCAGGAGTCCAAACCCTGAAGCTTCTGCAGAACATCAGAGAAGCTGCTTCATTGCTGCTTCATTTTCATGGCAAAGAGGAACTTTGAAATTAATTACAATTCATCTCATCACTCCTCAAAACATTCTGGAGTTTATGCAAATCACCAAAAAAATCCATAAAATCGGAGGCAGCAGGATTTGCAAAAATTAGTGTCATTCTCCAAACTTTTGGCCACAGCTGTACTCAGTCTGAAGGGAAACTAATCAAACATTATGAACATTCATCTTTCACATTTGTCATCAAATGTTGTCTAAGGTAACATCAGAGCAATTGAAACACAATACTTACATGTATTAGAAAGAGAGCTGTGCTGAGTGTGAAATGTCTGACACAAACACATTTCACACTTACCTGTAAAATGCTACAGCAAACACGTGTGTAAACGTGATGTAGAAATAGAAAAGCTGTGATGATATTTACTGCATACTTGGAATAGTAACTGTTAAATGAATTCATTTCAAAGATTTATCATAGAAACACACAGACATGAAATAACATAGAAAATGGATAGAGTTCATTTTTGACCCATGTTGGGCATTAGAAGGACAGTGATACAAAAATGTTTTATATTCAAAAACTAAGAAAGAAAAAAATAAAATAAGGATGTGTGATGATCAAAAACAAGCTAAGCGGGGAATACCTTGAATACTGAATGATGAAATTAATATATTGCAAAGATGTAGAAAATAAAAACTCAGCCGGGTCACGTTATGTTGCGCATCAAAGCGTTAAAGCACCCTAAGCACCTCACCTTTAACACCTCATGTTTGAGACAAAGTTTTCTACCAAAGTTTCATTTCAGGATGTCTCCTCCTGTCTCATCCTGTCATTAAATCTGACCTGACTGGCTGTCCCCACCTGCACCTCAGCACCCTGAAGCCTCCCAAACTGAACAAATTGGCACGAGATGGCCCTCGTCGGATGACCTCGCCAACTCCAGCGACCTCCCAGCTCCCGAGCAAACAAAGACAGTACGCGGAGGAAACAATGACAAGACGTGCATCAGTGCGCCGGCACCGACAGGTCTCCGCCGGGGGGACTCCAACACCTGCACAGAGGTGACAAGGCGTTTACCTGTAGCTGAATCCCTCCCCTTCCACATATGTTCACTTGGCGTGCGGTGATGATGCGTATAGACATGCAGCCAGTGAGCTGGAAACCATGACAACACAATGTGGCGATGTGCAAGACAGCTGCTAAATGTATTGTTTACCACTTTGAAGTTCTGCCCAAAGTCTGATTTACTCCGTCTCCATTTTTTTTTTCCTACCCAAAGTTTTCATCACCTGCTCGTCTGGCACCTTCCTCACCAGCCTTTTGCACATCACAGTCTGACTAGGTTGGGAAAACTCCCCGACAATTTCAGTTATTTTCAGATGAGCTGCAGCAGAATGAGATTTCACAGGGAAAAAAAACACACTACGTGAAAACACACTTTTAATTTTATAAGTGAGACATTCAGCTGTATGTTAAAAAAATGTGAGAACAACATGGAAAGCGTCAACGGCAATGCTTCACTTTCAGTTCACAGCTGCTGTGTTGTTTCTTTCTGATGTTGCTCCACAGAGAAAAGTTTGCCATTGATAATTAAAAGCTCCTGTTCATAGTCGAGACTTTGTTCCTCGTATTATTTCCACTGACTTCTCTTTGTTCCCTTCTGCAACTACAGCTGAGATAATGGCCTCCACTGAATCTGTCAGGTCCTATATCTGTACAACGTATCTGATTTTATCGTACTGGTTTAAAATGTCAGACATTTAAGAATTAGATCTACATACATATCTTACATAAGTGCTTATTTCAGGCAGGAATAGTCTCAGTTTTAGTGATGTACAAACGACATTTGGGTTTTTTCAGAGTAAAGCTCTCTTATAAAACTGGCTTTCATACACAACTAAATTACACTAGTGTCATAAAGTGGAAATATTTGCAGTAAACGCTTTCGCAAATTGTCCAGTGCTAATGGAAAGTGGTGTTCGGAGCTCATCTGCCAGACAGGATGATTGAAAAGTTGGATTTAAGCCTCTTGCTCAGGCAGTAATTAAAGTGCATTTTCTAAAATCTGTATTTCTTGGAGCATATCAATGTATTTTGTTTGCTATAAGTCAGTTCAGGCTGTTTTTAAGAGCTCTGCATAGAAAATACTCTTCACTCATCAACACAAATGCACAACAAAGTCAACTGTAATGTTAACATGCAGTTTTTCAAAAGATAATTTCCTTAAATTTGTCAATATATAATATTCAAAACATTTAACATGGTGTGAAATTAAACCAGAATTCAGGACTTCATACAATCCAATTTGCTTAAAATCCTCTTTAAGGAGGTGAAGAGACATTCATGTTCTCACAGGTCTGGCAGGATTTAAAATATTTGAGCCTTTTCATGATTAGAAATAAGACTTTCAAGGATGTTGGTGTTAAATCAAAGTAAATATCTAAATTTAAGAGCTTTAAAAACTTTTGAACAAATACAAAGCATGCTTCACCAAATACCTGCAAAGCTAATGGCATCTCAGTGAGGCTGGGCTTTTGTGTTCAGCACTATAGCAAATATCAGCATGTGAATGTCGCAGGGCTAATGAATCTATTCATCACTACTGTTAATTGAATTAGTCACTGGTGTGGTTTGACAGCATTACATGTGTTTACGAGTCGATTTCTTTTTTCTAGTCTAGATTTTGTTTACCGTATTTTCCGCACTATAAGCTGCTACTTTTTTCCGATGCTTTGATCCTTGCGGCTTAAACAAAAGTGTGGCTCGTGTATCGGCAGCACGAAGCACGTTAGCTTTTTACAAGCTAGCAAGCTCTGTGCTGCTGATACATTTAGCCTCGTCACATCAGACCCGGTCAGAGTGGACCACATGAAACTGTTTGAATAAATTCGATAGCGGCTTATAGACAAGTGCAGCTTATAAACAGGTGCACTTAATAGTCCGGAAAATATGGTAAATAAAAAAAAATAAAAATTTTTTAACTCTACACCAAAGACTTTCATAATTTTTGTAAAATATTTCATATGCTATTTATATTCATTCATGTTATTTATAATTGTTAAATAATACACAAAATAAAAAATAGTAAATAAAAATAATAAAGAGTAATTATTTTTCTTTCTTTCTTTCTTTCTTTCACTACATGATTTAAGAAAAGAGGAAAAACTGCATCACTAACACGCTCAGCAATAAGTGGTCACCATGGTAACCATAGCTGCCACATTTTTACATTTCACTAGGTATTACCAGATTTGTACAATCAGCAGCCTGTTTAGTAATTGTGAGCTAATCAATAACTTATTTTGACATAAAAATCTGACCTTGCACCTGCCTGTAATGATCCAGTCACATCATTAGAGGCATGTGTAGCTGCAGCTCCTGGTTTACTGCAGACCTTCAAATACCTACTATGATTCATACTCAGTCAGGTGAACAACTAAAGCCTTGGTCCAAACCGGCCGTCCTCCCTTCTGGGTACGAGCAAAACAAAAACAAAACACCACGCCAGTGCATCTTGCTTTGGCTTTGGCAAGTGTGTCGTGCGGCGTCCGCAGGTCTGACGTCCATTTTTGTTTGTGGTCGTGGGAAGAAAATCGTTTGTGAAAGACACAGTGCGAGCAAGTTTCCTCTGTGTGTGGAGTACGGCGGACACATGGACGCTGCACCTTCACCGTGCAGCTCAGCCTTTCTGTACATCATGAGTGGGTGTGACGTGCATCTCACTTGAGGTCATCTCATGTCGTCTTTGCCTCCCGCAAGGCTCAGCTCTTGTAATTTTTTTTTTACCTCTGCTACCTCCACGACTCCCACGGACCTCAAAAAATGCAAAGGATTCCTACATTAGTGTGTCCGGTTGGGACATGTTGGCTTTTTAATATGTGGACAGGTAGACGTTTGAAGCACTGCCAACACACAGGGGTGGTATACTTGAACTACACCACAAACCAAGCTTTTCAATTATTTATTCAACAAAAATATCAATTGATGTCTTATGTCTTATGTCTCCAGATAAAGTATTCTGATATCTAATAGTCGTCCTTTTGATTAAATGTCCAGCAGCCTCTGTCATTGGCTGCTGACATTTTTGGCCACTTTTCAATTTAAAATCTGCAAGATGTGCAAGGGTTGTCTCCCATGTACTTTCTAATGCCCTTATCTTGTACCTGAGTGTAAATCTATGGATTTAAAAGTGTCAAGTGACATATCTGTTGTGTTACTATTTAATCAGCATCTTTATGAAGAGATGGGAGGAGAGTCAAATGTTTCCCATGTGTTCCTCTCATTAAAAACTCTGCAACTTGGATTTCTGATGTCCAATGGTTTCCAGTGAAACACAATCATTCTGGAGACTTTGTGCAGTTAATTAGTTTGCACCCTCTGGCAATCCTGAGCTTACAGCCCCGCTGTTTTGTTAGCACACCCTCACAGAGCTGCTTACATTTTTAGCCTCTGCCGACTGTGATTTACCAGAGCAATAGGACTAACGTTTGACTCAATAACACCTGTGTCTTTAAAAAGTAACTCCACTGTGCGGATGTGACTATCGGTTGATGCACCGCTCACTCACCTTACAAGATAACCTCTGCCTCTCTGAGAACAAACCTCACCCTCCTCGTCAAGAACAACACAGTCCCTCCCTGTTTGCTCTCGCCAGGTAAAAACTCATTTCTCCAACAAGCACCTCAGCTCACCTTCTCCCCCTGAATCACCAAGTACACACTGAGTCACATCGCCTCTCTCGCCGCCGCCGCCACCGCCGCCTCCTCCTCCTTCAGTCGCTTTATTTTGCATCATAAAACCGCTCTTTTTATTCTTTGTGTTTTCTTGTGTGCAGCACTTCTCCCTCCAACCCCAGCACAATAGGTCTGGCGCTATGGGGGATGTTGTCAGGATACTATCGGATCTGTCTCTTGCGATCCGTGGTACCGGTTGTCTGTAATGCTAATGAAGCAAAAATTTAAAGCTCATTCAAGTCGTTTAAGTCACTCTGGATATCAGTGAAGGATAAATGTCTGCGATGCTACCGTGGGCGTAAAGTAAAGTGTATCGACTGTAAACAAACCCACGCTGTAAGTGTAAATAATTAATAGGGTGTCATCAGCTAATATCATTAAAAATTAAATTGTTTTATTTCTACATTTTCCGCAGCCTGTTGAGCTGAATCCGTTCTCAATAAGAAACCGTAACCTTCACATGAGTGCAGCTCAATAAGAGTTGTAGTTGCAGGACTGACTTGGACAGAGTGCGTTGCAGGTGATCTTCTGCACAGACATGCCCTCGCAGAACGCCCCGCCGTTCAGTGGCGCCGGGTTAGTGCAGGTTCGAGATCGCTTCTGGACACCCCGCCCACACGGGACGTTGCAGGGTGACCACTCGGTCCACAGGGACCAGCCGCCGTTCACTGCAGAGAGGCAAAGAAAGTTCGTGAAGAGGTGGAAGCGAACATATTACTTTTTTTTTTTTTTCTTTGTGTGGAAGTCTGGCATTGTTAAATACTCTAACAAGAGCTGGGGTTATTAATGATTATGCAGGCTCTGAGGCGCTGCAAGGCAACGATGCATAACAGCAGGAGCAGATTGAGCTCGGCACATTCATTGCGGTGGATATACAGCTCCCTCTTTCCTAATTGCCAGTTCAATGTTCCTTGCTCTTGGATTAAGATAAAGGCGTGGAACTGTGTGAAAGCAAAGAAAACAGCCATTAAATGGAAATGGCATTTCTAAAGGCGACACTGACTCATACTGGTCGACAGGTTGGAGTCGACCACTTAGTGCTGTGACTGAAGCACTTTACTCTATGATCTCTCTGTCTAACGTGTGTGGAAGCTAAATGCTGCAGCGGCGCTATCAAAGCTGGTGAACCCACATTTCTGGAAGGCCTCTGGCAAATAAATACTTAATAAGCAACACTCTTTTTAAATGAGATTAAGACACAGAGGCTTATTTCCTTTCATAAAGTACACATTGATTTTAAATGAGAGGCAGTAAATTGAGTCTTTGAATAATACATTCATTGGAATAAAGAGGAAACATCGCTCTTCAGTGGAAACACGGAGATGGGTCTCTTAATCGCTTGTGTATAGGGGTGCAGGAAGCCAAGCAAATTGATCTGAAGTGCCATGTAAACACTGTGTCAGAGCTCTGTAATGTGCTGTAACAAGCAATAACAGCAGCTGCCGGGACGTCGTACCGAAGACTATCACGGTGGCTGTGGCGCTGCGTCTCTTCGCCACGATGTTGCTGGCCAAACAGGTGTAGTTGCCCGAGTCGGACAGACGCGCCTCGTTGATGATGAGGTTGTGGTCGGCTCGGGTGTCGATGTTGTGGTCGGTCGTGGAGCTCAACAGCTCTTCGTTTTTCAGCCATTCCACCTGCAGTGAGGGAGCGAGGGGGAAAAGACAGTGATGAGAAATGTTTGCTACAAAACATTTCATTTTGACAGTTTAACAAAATATGAATTACTTATTTACTTGGAGGCAGTCCCAACTTTAGACTGCACCTTCACTTGCCATCTGGCAGACAAAAGAAAAAACAAAAACTCAAGGTGCTGTAGGAATGATGTGATGATCTGGGTAGAAAATGGAACAATGGGATTGGACTTGTTTCTTCTGACTCAACCAATTGATTTAAAGACAATGATTTTTTGTAAAAGTAAAATCTCTTGGTTTAATTCAATCTCTTGGTTTAAGTGCAAAATTGCACAGCATTCAGAAACAAAAATGGACGCCAGTGGCTCAGTGGTAGAGCGGCCATGTCCTAACCGAAGGGTTGGTGGTTTGATTCCCACTCCTCTCAGTCATTGTCAGTGTGTCCTTGGGCAAGACACTTTACCCACCTTGCCCTGAATGAATGTTGGGTTGGTGGCTGTCAGAGTAGGTGCAAATTGGCAGCCACACCTCCGACAGTCTGCCCCGAGCTGTGGCTAGCTTAGCTTACCACCACCAGTATGATTGGGTATGAATGAGTAATGGTCTTTGTGAGCGATTTGAGTCTGGACTTCCAAGAAAAAAGCACTATATAAATCCAAACCATCATTATTATTATTATTACAAAAAGATAAAGACTTTAAAAAACAAATTATCACATAACAGATTTATAAATTTAAGGCACACAAGAAATAATATTAATAGATTATAATAGATTTTTCTTCTCTTTTGTGAATGCAAATCTATTTAAAAGTGTCTCAAAGCACAAAAACAAAGTGTAAAACATGGCAGTGAGTCGCAGAAGACCTCCAGCCTGGTACAGAAAACACTTTGGGACTTTATGGCTGATTTCTCTGTTTCTAACAACTGTATCATGTATGACTCCCTCCTTTAACTTGTATTAAGGCTACTGTGAGTGACAGGTGAGAGCTGTCACATGAGGCTCGCTCCTGAAATCCAAGATGGCAACAGACACTAGTCCACTAACCAGTGGGTGATGTTACTGTGGCTATTTCTACATCTATATCTTTTCTTTTTTACCTCCTCATTTATCTGAGGTTATAAAACTGCCTCATAATTATGCACATCTCGATATAAGGTGTTAATTGCTTTAGGTGACACCCTCCCTCATTTCACAAATACATATCCTCTGAAAAGGATTAAATCCAATAAATATTCATGTTCATAAGGTTTAGAGTTGGAAAATAAATGTGCACAGAAATAATAAGAAAGTCAGAAATATGTGTGCAAACAGTGTACAGGAAAATCTTATCAGTCCACACAAAATCATTTTAAATGTATTTATGTGCATGTGTTTAGAGGGACAGTGCACTCAACATTTCTGTAATTGGTGTGTGCAAATACTAGTGTTAGTTTTTTTTAACCACAGACCGATGGCAACCGTTACAAAACCAGAGAGTAAGACATCATGGCAACACAATATGCAGCAAACTTATAATGAATTAGCTGATGTCATCTGGAATTAGTGTTTTTTTCAGTCTTTCAAAAAAAGATAAAACATTAGTTGATAAAAGTAATTTAAATGTGATAATTTGATTCTTTTTATAAAAGAAAAGTCCAAGTGAAACAGCATTTCCAGAGAATCTAACTGAAAGATTAGACAAAACATATGCAGCAAATAGTCTGAACCATTGAAACACAGTGAAACAACACAGCTAGCTAGCTAATGTGACCAGATAGCACAGTACTAACTAACCATACAGTTTAAAATCATAACTGGAAACTGCAAACAAAGTTAAACCAATGAAGCTATTAGGGATGAGCGAGTACAGCACTATCTGTATCTGTTTACCCATTCACATTATCTGTATCCGTGTCTGTACTCGGAGGGGCCGGGCCGAAACCGGAAGTGGGCGTGGTTTAACAAAAAATGGGTGGGATTTAAATCTGTACATTATTTCAAGTGAAAATTATTAGAACTGCCTCAAAATTGAGATTCAAACCATGAACCTATGAAAAAAAAACCTATGAACCGGTTTGCTTTTCCACTGGTAAGGAACCAAGTTGGGGCCGCATCACCGTAAAAGGTCAGTACGTCACTGCATTGGTAGCCGGTTCCCAACAACCGGCCGCTAGCAAGCTAGCCGCTGTTAACAAACTACTGTTACCCTGTTACTATCAGTCCATGAAATAAATAATTTTTTCAGCGGATATTCTAGTTACAACATGATTGAGTTA